>CAMAPF010001064.1:275000-497500 GCA_945859915.1 Cuscuta epithymum
AGTCTATGGGCCGGGGGTTCCTGGGCCATATACTCCATCAGGAGTCCCTCACTCCTTTTGCCGAAAGGTACTTGAGGGAAAAGGAGTAGTTTTGTTTATTCTCTCGGAGGCTGCATTGTTTCGCTGGGTGCCTTTGCTGGAGAACTTGCCTTCTGCTGAATGCCGAAGGCTTCACTCAGTCCCTCACATGTCGAGGGTTTTCTGAGGGAAGGTATTCATAACCTTCGCATGTTCGCCGGGGGCTCCCCTCAGTCCCTCACATGTCGAGGGTTTTCTGGGGAAAGCATAGATGTATTGTATGCATGTGTTGTGATGAGGGCTCCTTCGTCTCCGCGAGTGATTCGGGGAAAACTTGTGATATCCTGCCTCTGCCGAAGGGGTTCCACTCTGATGTTTGTCCGAAGGCTGCATGCGTCAATTGTAAATTGTTTGTTTCCAAAAATTTTTGTCGTGTATGATCCCCGAGGGGTGTATGCTAGTCCCCCACTCCTTTAGGCCGAAGGCTAGTTCGGGCTGAAGGAGTTATGATGTGTTGATACAAAACCCGAGGGGTGACGATATTGTCGGAATTAATTGTCCGAAGGGTGTGGTGGGTGATAGCCGGAGGCTATCATCCGAAGGCACCCCGAGTGTTGCCGAAATATAGTCGTTGTAATATAGCCGTTGGAGGAGGAGTTGACGTGGCATGCCTCCGTTGGTCGGTGGGGGGCGGGTGCTATCCATTGGTTGAACCGGCGGCCCGTAATGATGGGCTTTCAAATCGAGGCCCATATATCGAGGCCCAATTGCCTATAAATACCCTGAGCCTGAGCTCATTTGTGCTTGCGCGATTTTGAGAGATAGCGAAGCTCTGGCAATTTGATTCTAGAGAGAGAAAGTTCCCCTCGATCAACCCAAGCTTTCTGAGGTCAGTTCCTCTTCTGCTCCCTTCTCTCCTAGTTTTAGCGTTAGTATTCTAGGGAGCCCTCGGTTTCTTTCATTTCTCCTGCTCCTATCTTCTGAACGCCTAAGGATGTCGTCGGCGAGTGACTCCCAAGACATTTCCGTGGAGGCCCCGGTTCAGTCGGAGAGCTACTCCGAGGTGGAGTCTTCAAGCGAGCAGCCCTCCGTTGGGGATGATGCCGCCGTAGCTGAGGAAATCCAATCCACTCTTCGGACGGAGCTAGAGGCTGAAGAGTTCGAGCAGGTGGTGGCAGATGAGGAGATGGCCATCGCCGTCCAGGTTGCGGAAGAGGAGGAGGAGAAAGAGCGCCGTCGGGTGACCGTTGCCGTTATGCCCTCTCGTGGTGCCGGTGAGGCGAGCACCTCCCGGCCGTTGGATGTGCAACCCCTCCGAGTAGCCGAGGGAAAGAAGAAGAAGAATTCGAGAGCTGCACCCAAGAAGAAACAAGCAGCCGTCGACGCGGGGCGACCGGTTGGGATCCCCGAGGGTCACTCCTATTTGGACACCACCGCCCTCGAGGTGAAGACTACGGCCTCGAGTGCCGAGTGCTATGCCCTGCAGGTCCTTGTGGGACCGTCGGCGCAGGTTGTGGAGCCGGGTCCGGAAGATTTGCTGTCTAATCCCCCGGAGGGGTGCTTCTCGGTGCACCTTTTGTCCGTGGAGCTAGGGCTTAGGTTCCCCTTACATCCCTTCGTCCTGCAGTATTTGAAGTTTGTGAAGTTGGCCCCATGCCAGCTCACGCCGAACAGCCATTATTACCTGGCGGGCTTCCTGGCCCTCTGTCGCAGCCGGAAGGTGGAAGCAACACTGGACCAGTTCTTCCTATCCTTCAATTTGTGCCGGGGAGGCCATTCACATGCCGGGGGATACGCCAACTTGCAACAGGTTCCGGCTTGGAAAATGTTCTCCGAGACCCCTTCCTCCCACAAGGAATGGAAGGAGAAGTTTTGCTACATTAGGCTGGCTGCAAACCCATTCCCGGGGGCTCTCAACAATCACTTCAAGAGGCACCCGAAGGTTGGCAATGCGGCCCTCGACAAGGCCGGGAAGAAGCTTATCGAGAAACCGGAAGGTTCGGATAAGGTGATCGCTATCAAGGCGGCGGCAGCGCCTGAGGAGCTATATCTCTTGGGCTTCCGGCGTTATCGTCTACCGGAAGATAAGGACGAGAAGTATCCCGTGATAGTCCACGGATATCAAAGCGCCGGAGGTTGTAACCGGGGGCTCTTCTGTTTTGTACTTAGAATTTTTTCTGCATTTTACTTGTTTCGTTTCTAATCCCTTCGGAATTGTTGCAGGTGACATTATGGACGTGCAGGCCTTCGCCCGTCTGTCTAAAAAGCTGGCCAAGGTGCCAAAAAGGAAGAAGGAGGAGGAGGAGCCCTCGGCGAATCAACCCCTCGTCGATGAAGTCCTGAAGAAGGCCGGTGCTTCCAAGATTCCGGAAGCCAAGGAGCCTCCCAAGGAAGCTGCTGCTGTCGGTACCGGAGCTGGTGCCGGGGGCTCTCAAACTGGGGAGCTGAAGAGGAAGAATACCGGGAAGGGCTCCAAGCCTCCGGTAGCTAAGAAGTCGAGGGGGGCCGACGAAGGTAAGGGTGCCCCCCTGGTGATCCTTGAAGAGCCCTCCCCCTCTCACCTGGTGGATCTTGAGGAGGGGGTTTGGCCGCAGGAGACGGTGCAGTTCTCTTTTAAGAAGGGGACTGCTATCGTCCACGGCACCCTCGATCCGAGGGAATACTTGGAGGGTGCTACTCCTCCCTTAGATCGCTCGACCCTCAGCAAATTTGAGGACGAAGCCCTCGAGCGGAGAGCGCTTGAGGCCTCGGTCACGGTAAGTTCCTTCCCCTCGCTTAACACATGCCTTGCTCCCACGTATTTCTTGCTTGCAGGCTCTGATCCTTAGTATCCCTTCTTTGCTTGCAGGCTAGCCTGGCCTTCGGAGAGTATGTCCGGAGGATGGAACAGCTTCGCCTCCGGAAGGCGGAGAATGATGAGGCCCTCAGGAGGCTTGTTGTCAAGAACACTGAGGCCATCAGAAAGATGGCTGAGCTAGAGGAGGCCCTGAGGCTGGCGGGCGACAAGCTTGAGGCCGCGAGGGTGGAGGCTCGCTCCGAGGGGAAGGCCGAAGCAGAGAAGGCAGCTGAGGAGGCCTCAAAGAAAGCTGCTGATGAAGCCGAGAAGGCTAAGACCGAGGCCGTGGCCAAAGCAAAGGAGGACGCTGTTGCTGCTTTTCTTGCCGAGGGATGGAAATCCAATGAGCACCAGGGATGGGTGGACTCGGTCATTGAGCAAGGCGTCGGCGCTTGGGTGAAAGGTCCCGGATCAGAGTGGATGGCCCTGAAGGGTAAAGACTACTTCGATGGGGGCGAGTTCTTCACTCAGCGCCTTATCTACCGGAAGCTGGCGGAGCATTTTCAAATCCCCAAAGATGACTTCGACCCCTCGGCATACGGCCTTCCCCCCCGGCAGCCAGATGTGAGGGTCCCCCTTCCGGAGGGCGAGGAGCGGGTTCAGCTGGCGGATTCTGAGTTGATGAGGGAGTATGGCCTCAATGATGAAGAAGAGGCGGCGGACGATGCATCCTCTAAGCCGAGGGATGACGCAGCTATGGATGCCCAATCTTAGGAATTCTTTTAAGTGTAAACTTTGTAATAGCAGTAGGCCCCGGCTTCGGCCATATCCTTGTAATGAAATACATTTTAATCATTTTTCTTGTGGAATGAATGATCGCCTTCGGGCTTTGGCGAATGAATGCTTCCTTCATTTTGAACTTGAATGTATGCCCCTGTTTCTCTTCGTGTTTGTGTATGAATGAATGTATGTTTTCGTGGCTTCCTTTCTTTGAGTGAATGTTTGCCCTCCCGGAGGCCTCAAGTTCGTGGACTTGGAAAATTTTCCTAAGTAAACCTGGCAACCAGCCCCCGGTCATAGTGCAGAAGTACCGGCGGGTCGTTGTTGTGGACTTAGAAAATTTTCCAAGTGAATATCCAATCCCGAGCCCTCAGTTGTGTCCTGGGATTCGCCGGGGGTTTGCTTGAATCTCCGGTGTGTATAACTGCCGGGGGATCCAAAATCATGGAGGATCATTGTTGTGGACTTAGAAATTTTTTCTGAGTAATACTTGGCAACAAGCCTTCGGTTGTAGTATAGGTTCGCCGGGGGCTTGTAGTTGTGGGCTTAGAAATTTTTCTAAGCGAGAACTTTGTCATGAGCCCTCGGCCGTAGCGTAGGACCATCGGGGGTGTAGTGTAGCTTCAGGTTATTGCCCAGTAGTTTAGGTTGGCCATCGGTTGTAGGCATGTGGATGTAGATGGCATTCCGGTTCGACCCGAAGGGTCCCCAATTGTGGACTTAGTCATTTTTCCACGAAGTTTCAATAGGAGCTGTAGTGAACCTTCGGGCGTGGGAACTGCTGAGGCCCCGGTGCATGTGATTGCCGAAGGGTTCGAGATTATGGACTTAGTGAAATTCTGAGATGTGTTTCCAACAGATCTTGCGAGTAGCCCCCCGGTTCGATGAGTGTTTCCCTAAGGATACCAATACGTGGACTTAGAAATTTTCTCACCCTTGAATGAGCCTGGTGACATTCTGCCTTCGGCCTCCGGTTTGTGCACATATAGACTTAGTGAGGTTCTCCGGTGGAATGCTTGTACTCCGAGGCTTCATGTAGTGAAGCTTTCGGCTATGTAGCCAGATGACTCGATGTTGAGAGATTTTCTTGTGCATTTGTAGGAGCCTTCGGCAATGTATATCCGAAGCGTTGAGCCTCCGGGGAGAACAGTATCCGGGGAGTTCCTTCCCCCCTACACTTTTTTTTTTTTTTTTTTTTTGATGGTGTAGGAGAGGCATCTAGAAACTTGGTTTCTAGGAAAGGCTTGGCCTATATGGGAGGCAACGGAACAAACCGTTGGCTCCCCCTTCGGGAATGACCTTCCGATATCCCGAAGGGTTTGAGGGTCGTTTCCTCGGCCCGAGACATCGTCTGTTGCCTGCTTCCCCTTGGGAGATAGCACGGAAAGCGCCTCGGTTTTGAAAGTCGTCCCCTCAGCCCGAGACATGGTCTGTTGCCTGCTTCCCCTTGGGGGATAGCGCGGGGAGCGTTTCGTTTGTGGAAGTCGAATCCTGGGCCCGGGACATGGTCCGTTGCCTGCCTCCCCTTGGGGGATGGCGCGGAAAGCGTTCCTGGGAAGGGTTTTATTTGTGTGTGGGACACAAATAGCCGGGGGCACTTGGTACCAGCCGGAGCCGAGGGGTATTGCACCCCCCGTTTTTTTTTTTTTTTTTTTTTTTTTTTTTTTTTTTAGGAGAGTATGTAAAAGTTTGGGAAAACACTTGGTGTTTTCAAAGAGTGATGGGGGTGACCCCTACACTTGGTACTTGGTACCTAAATTGTTGTTCCCCCTCATGAGAGGGAGAGGCCTTGGGCCTATTTTGATGAAGCGATGAGGGCTTGGCCACTCATTTATAGGAGAGAAGGGGGCCTTGGGCCGCTTGTACAGTATGTAGGTGACGAAGGCTTGGCCTTTTGATTATTCTTCAAAAACAGATGGGGCCTTGGGCCATTGATATTTACACTTGCTGAGTATGAGGGCTTGGCCGTTCACGTCTTATTGATAGAATTTGACAAGGTGGTGCACATTCCAATGTCTGGGAATCTCTGTCCCATTAGGACGTTTTAATTTGTATGTTCCCGGTTTGATGATGGCTGAGACAATGTAAGGGCCTTCAAACTTGGGCGCCATCTTCCCTCCTTCGGTGGGTAGACTGGCCTCCCTTCGTCGGAGGACGTAGTCACCCACCTGAAATTCCCGGGAGCGGACCTTGGCGTCGATGTATCCTTTGACTTGTCTTCTATAGTTTTCGGCCCTGAGGAAAGCTTGCTCTCGGCGTTCCGAGATGAGATGAAGGTCGAGGGCCATGTTTGCGTCGTTGGCCTCGGGCTCATATTGTTCCACCCTTCGGGTAGGAAGGGTAACTTCTGTTGGAGCCTTAGCCTCAAAGCCGTAGCATAGGGAGAAGGGTGTTTCGCCTGTTGCACGCCGAGGGGTGGTACGGTAGGCCCACAAGATGTTGTGTAGCTCTTCTACCCAGCCTCCCCCTTCGGCTTCCAGCTTTTTCTTCAACCCTTCAAGTAGGGTTCGGTTGGCGTTCTCTACTTGCCCGTTGCCCTGAGGGTAGGCAACGGAAGAGAATGTGTGCTTGATGCCCCAAGCTTCAAGTAGGGCGCAGAAGGGGGCTGCCTCGAATTGAGTCCCGTTGTCGGAGATGATTTGTTGGGGGACGCCAAACCTTGTGAGAATGTTTTTGAGGACAAAGTGACGGCACCGGGCCTCCGTGATGCTGGCGAGGGGCTCCGCCTCCACCCATTTGGTGAAGTAGTCAATGGCCACAATGATGTACCTGTTGTTGGAGGTACCCCTCGACAGAGGGCCTACTAAGTCAATCCCCCATCTGGAGAAGGGTATAGCGGTGCTGATGGGGGCATAGTTAACCGCTGGTCTGCCGGGGGCTTTCTGAAAGTGTTGGCAAGCGGTGCACCTCCGGGCTAGATCAGCACAATCTCTAGCCATCGTGGGCCAGAAGTAGCCTTGAACTATGAGCCTTCGGGACATGGAAAAAGGTCCCTGGTGAGCTGAGCAAGTGCCACTGTGCACTTCCTCCATGGCGACTTCGGCCTCATCTTGATGAAGGCACCGAAGGAGGGTGCCGTTGTAAGATCTCTTGTAAAGCCTCCCGTTTTCGATGGTGTAGCTGGGAGCCCTCAGCTTTGCTAACTTGGCGCGGGCTTCGTCTTGGGGCAGTTGCCCTGTGGTGATGAAGGCGATGATGTCAGAGATCCAGTCCTCCGGCCTTAGGTGGATGTCCATGACGGGGCTCGCGTGGATGCTTGAGAGGCTGAGTTCCTCAATTCTTGCAATTTTGGAAAGGTGCTCGGGGGATTCATCCGAGAGCTTGGATAGAATGTCGGCCTCAGAGTTTTGAGCCCTCGGTATCTGGGTGAGGGAATGTGCCTCAAATACCTTAAGCAATTCTTTGGCTGCTTCCTTGTATTGCGTCATCCTTCCTTCCTTGGCCTCATATTCGCCGGAGAGTTGGCCTACGACTAGCTTGGAGTCGCACTTGACGTGGATTTGTTTGGCCTTCAGATTTGCGGCCAGCCGAAGGCCACAGAGCAGGGCCTCATACTCGGCTTCGTTGTTGGAGACTTTGAAGGAGAATCGGATGGCGTAATAGGCGCGGAAGCCCTCGGGTGTGATGAGAACTACTCCCCCTCCGCATGCTTTGGTAGCCGAGGAGCCATCGGTATAGAGGGTCCACCACTCATCGAGGGGTGCCGAAGGCTCCTCATCCACCGCTGATCTTGCGGTGCACTCCGTTACGAAGTCTGCCAGGGCTTGGCCCTTGATGGCAGGCCTCGGACGGATATCTATGTTGTATTGGCTGAGGAAGATGGCCCATTTCACCATCCGAGAGGAGCTAGTGGGACTCCTCATGAGGGCGCCGAGGGGTTGATGAGTGAGCACTTGGACCGGATGAGCTTGAAAGTAGTGGCCAAGCTTCTTGACGGTCCAAACGATGGCTAGCACCGTCTTCTCGACGGGAGAATACCTGAGTTCGGCCTCCCGGAGGGTTTTGCTGACGTAGAAGATGGCGTGTTGGACGCCATCTTCCTCTCGGATTAGTACTGAGCTGATTGCCGCAGGGCTAACACCGAGATACAAGTATAAGGTCTCCCCCACCTTCGGTTTGGAGAGCACCGGGGGAGAAGAGAGGTACTTCTTAAGTTCGTCGAAGGCCTCTTGGCACTCAGATGTCCACTGGAAGCCAGCTGTCTTCCTCATGATTTGGAAGAATGGGAGGGCCCTCTCGGCTGACTTAGAGAGGAATCGGTTGAGGGCCGCCAGGCGACCCGTCAACCGTTGAACTTCTTTGACGTTGCGCGGAGGCTCCATATTGATGATGGCCTGAATTTTCTCGGGGTTGGCCTCGATACCCCTTCGGCTTACCATATAGCCCAAGAACTTTCCACCTTGTACGCCGAAGGTGCATTTCTTTGGATTCAATCGGAGGTTGAATTTTTGCATGATGGCGAAGATTTCCCGGAGGTCCTCGGCGTGAGTGCCGGCCTTCTTGCTCTTGACAATCATATCGTCAACATAGGCCTCCATAGTGCGCCCCAAGACAGCTTGAAAGACCCTGGCCACCATTCGGGTGTAGGTGGCGCCTGAATTCTTGAGGCCGAAGGCCATCACGAGGTAGCAGAAGATGCCTTCGGGTGTCATGAAGGCAGTTTTTTCAGCGTCTTCTTCATGCATATAGATTTGATGATACCCGCGGAATGCGTCGAGGAAGGACATGATTTCGCATCCCGCGGTCTCATCCACCAGTTGATCAATGTTTGGCAGAGGGAAGGGGTCCATAGGGCACGCCTTATTCAGATCAGTGTAGTCCACGCACATGCGGAAGGTAGGAGGCTTCTGTGCAAGGACTACATTTGCTAACCAAGAGGGGTATTTCACCTCCTTGATATGTTTGATGGAGAGGAGCATGGCTACCTCCTTCTTCACGAACTCCCTTCTCTCGGCCGAGAGGGGTCTTCTCCGCTGTTGTACTGGTTTGGCCGAAGGGTCCACCGCTAGGCGGTGGGTGATGACCCTTCGGTCAATTCCCGGCATATCCTCCGGCCCCCATGCAAAAACAATGGAGTAGGCGCGGAGGGCTTTGGTGATGCCAGCCTTCAAGTCTTCGGGGAGCTTGGCTCCAATCTTCAGGACTCTCTCCGGCTTGGCCGGATCGAGTATCAAGTCTTCGGTCTCCTCGGCAGGCTCAGCTCTCGGCCTGCCTTCTTCTTCCTCCAAAGCCCTGGCGGTGATGGTGTCCACACGTAGTTCTGTTTTACTAACCTTCTTGGTAAGTTGAAGGTAACAGGCCCTGGAGAGTTTTTGATTCCCCCTCGAGTAGCCGATGCCGGTGGGTGTGGGGAACTTGAGGCAGAGGTGCCTCATAGAGATGACGGCTTCCAAATCCTCGAGGGCGGGACGGCCGAGGATGATGTTGTGTGCGCAGTCGAGGTTGACGACGACGAATTCCACTTCGAGCTTGGCTCTATGGGATCCGTCGCCGAACTCAACCACGAGGGTGATGACGCCCTCGGCGTCTATGCTGTCCCCCGTAAATCCGGAGAGGGGGGTGTTGATGTGTCGGAGGGACCCCCTGTCAAGTCCCAACTCTTGAAAAGTGCTGAGATACATGACGTTGACAGAACTCCCTGTGTCAACGTAAGTCCGGTGGATGATGGCGTTATTGATCTCAGTGCGGATGACGAGGGCATCCCTGTGCGGCAGGGAGCCCGAGGGGAGGTCCGCATCTGTGAAGAAGATGGGATCCGCCCTCGGCCTTTTAGCAGGGGGCATGTGATTGACCTCCCCAATGTAGAGGGACTGTGCCCACTTCTTCCTTTGGCTCGTTGAATCGCCTCCGGTGTTGCCGCCGTTGATCATATGAATATGGCGCTTGTATTGTTGATGGGAGCCCTCTCCCTCGTCGTCGAGGCCCCCAATTTCTCGCTTCTTCCCCTGTGGGTTTCCCAAGGGGATGGTGTTGGGGTTCACCCATTTGTTAGCCTTCGGCGGAGGCCCTTGATGATGAGGGGGGCCCTGGGGAGGAGGGCCCCTGATGAACTGAGATAAGTGGCCCGCCTGTATCAGCCTCTCGATGGCGTTCTTCAGTTGGTGGCAGTCGTCGGTTTTGTGTCCATGGTGGCGGTGGAAGCGGCAATACGGCTCATCAGGGCCGATGGCATAGATCTCGAGGGGTGTGCGGGAGTCTCGCTCAACGAGCCCCCGCTCTTCCGCATGGTCAAGAATGACGCTGACGGGGTGCGTCAAGGGAGTGCGTGGGTGCTCCAGGAGGACGGGTTGTGCCCATGCCTTCGGATTGTTTTTGTAACCGCCCCCGGTTCTGGCTTGGCCACCTCGGGGACGATCATTATACTGAGCCTCGCGGTTGGCTGGAGGAGGAGGTCCCCCGGGCCGATTCCTGCCTTCATTCTTCTGGGAAGGATCCGTGTTGCGGCGGTCCTTCTCGATCTCCTCCGCTTCGGCATATCGGTCCCCCCGCTGGAGGGCCTTTGTATAATCGCGGGGGGGATCAGTGATAAGACTCCTGGAGAAGTTACCGTTGCGGAGGACGGTGTGGAAGAGGGCCATCAGGGTCCTGTCATCGGCGCCCTCAACCTCGAGGGAGGCCTGCCTCCATCGCTCTAGGAAACTCCGAAGGGTTTCCTCCTTCTGTTGTCTCACATTCAGAAGGTGGGAGAAGTGTTTCTTTGAGCGGTGCCTCCCGGCAAACTGCGTAAGGAAGCGGTGGGCGAGTTCTTGCCAAGAATCAATGCTGCCTTCGGGCAAGCGGTTGAACCACTCATACGCGGGTCCCTCCAAGGTGGAAAGGAACCAACGGCATAAGTATTCATCCGATGCCCCCATCATCATCATGCTGTTTTGATAACGGCTATAGTGTTCTTGGGGATCCGTCTTCCCCTCATACGGCTTGATGGGTTGCCCCCGATATTTATGGGGGATTTTGGCCGCCAACACCCTCGGGGTGAAAGGCGTCCTAGTGCGGAGCTGAATGAGGGGCTCGCCTGAGCCTTCGGCAAGTTTACGTTTCATTTCCTCCACCTGTGCCCGGAGGTCAGCGTACTCCGGATCTGGTCTCGCTGTGGAAGCCGTCGGGGGTGCCTGGCGATTCTCCTCGAGTTGACGGAGGAGGGCTTCAATGATTTCGTCCTTGGGATCCTTCGGAGCAACCCCTTGGGAGTTGGCCCGGAAGGACTGTGCCTGATTGATCTGGTGTCTGGCGTCATCGGCATGGAGGATTGCTTTGCCCTTGCTTCGGGGCGAAGGTATGCCCTCGGCTCCCGAAGCGGAGGCTCCGCTCTCCTGAGGCCTGCTGAATTCTTTTTTGCCGAGGCGGTCTTGGACCCCTCGGCGTACGGGAGCTCCCCCAAGCCTCTCAAGTGCAGAGGTCCGGGGTTTCTCCTTCATCAAGGGACGTTTATCCCTGGATTGGGCCTCTTGGGAGGCGGTGTCCTGTGCCATGACCCCTTCGGCGTTTCCAATCCCCGGGGGAGGATTGGTGAACAGAGGAGGGAGCGGTGGTAATTGAATAACATTCCCTCCAGCGTAGGGCTGGAGGGGTGCCTGAGAGGCGAGGGCTCCGGAATTGAGAGCCATGTTCTGAACAAAGGCCGCAAAGGCAGCCTGAAGATCGATGGCCGGGGCCGGAGGGGGAACTTGGTTCTCACTCCGATCCCTCCTTCGATTATCAAGGCCGATGCGGGCATCAGGGGTGTTCTTCTGCAGCTGTTGGCGTAGGTCAGCGGTGGCTTGCTCTAACTCAAGGATGACACCACCCTCGGGTACCAAGAGCCTGTTGGAGGCCTCAGCCCCGTTGGTTTCGCCGGGGGCGACGTGGTTCTCCTCCAGAGTTTTAGATTGGGCACGAGTGGTTCTTCCCATCTTTTGGCAAGTGTTTCGTATTTGGTAGAGGGGGAGGGTTTCTTACTTGATAGTTCAGACCTCTCAACGAGAGCACCAAATGATGGATAGTCTGCCCGGGGGGTATCCTATCCGAGGGGTTATTGCGGGAATAACTAGAGAGAAGTCAGAGTAAATAGGAGGAGAGAGAGTTGATTTTATTAAATGAACTCAGCGTGTGGAGTTGAGGTGTAGATCGTGTCCATTACAAGGAGAAATGGGCTGCTATTTATAGCAGCAATAAATGCGATGAGAGGACACGTGTCAGGAATCCAACGGCCGAATGGTCACATCAGCCTGGTGGCATCGGCAGTGGTACGTTCACCGCATTGAATGCGGTTGGCGGATGTGACGTGGCATTAAATGCGGTGGTTGGCTGTCTCTAAAAGGAATCTTCGATGATTGAGCTAGTTCAGCCGAAGGCTCCTTGCGTAGCCGAGGGCTCCTTGTATAGCCGAAGGCTCCTTATGTAGCCGAAGGCTTGGTTGAGCCGAGGGCTTCCTGTTTTCTGTCAATTTCTCCCAGTAGCTTCGCATGGTCGAATATGGCGGTTCTGGGAGTTTTGGGGCCTTCGGCCAAGGAGGCCGAAGGCACCCCAGTGTGTATTCCGGGCCGCTTTAAGGCTTGGGCCGTTGTATTTGGGCCTGAGTTGTTTCCTGGGCTTAATGGACTTGTGTAGGAGAAGTAGGAGTCTATGGGCCGGGGGTTCCTGGGCCATATACTCCATCAATATGATTGAGCATTTTATTTTGTGGAGAAATTTTGGTACAATTTAAAAGATATTTGCTCAAGTCATTGAAATAACTTATTTTAGTATGTAGTATATGATAGCCGTTATATTTACTTGTGTTTAACATAAGTATTTATAAGTATTTGTTGAAGAAAAGAAGAGAAATCGGGCAAATACCTCCAAAATGAGAGCTAGAGCATAAAACATTGCGATGAACGACTTTTTAGACCAAGAGAATGACGTTCTGCCCATAATTTGAGTATAACGTATTCTATAGAACTCGAAATCACTCGATTCGAGTTTCATGTGAATGCTAACTCAATAAGGTACAAATGTTATGAAGACGTCATGACCAAAATATGAAAGGAACAAGACTCAATCAACCAACAAAGTCAGATGTTGCTGGTGGGATTTCAGGATGCATACCTCTCAGTGTTTTAGCCATAACGTTTGATTGGATGAATAAAATCACGTCATTCAAGTTTTGGTGGATAGACGACTTCATTATCTACAACTTTGGTGAAGGACTCATGTCCAAATTCATAGCGGAACATCCCCAAAATCCCAGGACAAAACCGGCGCCGGAATTCCACCAAACCAGCGCCGGTTGCATTTAATCTGCCATTTTCCCGGTTGGCCGACGTATAACCGGCGCCGGTTTTACCCTATAACCGGCGCCGGTTATGGTGTTTTTCAGTATTATTTCAGCCCCGAAGTAAAACCGGCGCCGGTCAAGCCTAAAACCGGCGCCGGTTAAGCCCGAATCTGCAGAATACAAAGAGACGTGCAGCCATATCTTGATGGGAAAAACTCACCTTCCTCATGATCTGATCAAATATATCTTCCATGCCTGATTGTTGGGCTCGAATAGACTAAAAGATGCCAATCTTTAGCCTATATAAAGCCCCCAATTCATCAAACAAGATCATCATTCCATTCTTGAAGATTAAATTTCAGTTTTTATATTTCCTTTTTGCATTTTCTTGAAGTGTTGGAGAAGAGGCCATTTCTCTCTTCTACAATTGGTTCTAGGTATTATTTCTTGTATGTTATTGTATTTCATTGTTCTTAGTTACACTTTTGTAATTAATATGAGCTTAAGGAGCTAAGTTCTTAGCTAAGGCTAGGGATGAACTTCTATGCCCACTAGGTGTTTGATAAAAGTTCTAAACCAATAAATTGTGATTTATCCTTTACATTTTGATTGTTTATGACTATGGTGTACAACATAGAAGTATGTTAAACTTAGTTTATGCTTGCAATTAACGTTGAAGTCTAAACTATGAACATTAAAGGATAAACATATATATTACCGAGAATAGAAATATATCCGGTATTATATGATACGGGTGTGATGTCTTGATATTCAACGGGGTTTTCGGTAGATGAATGTAAGCCGTAACGGGACTTACACGTAACGAAAACCACGCTCTCGCTGCCTTAACCGGAGTTGAGAATATATTAGCGACATCGTATTCATAATTGTTGGTAAAGAACTAATATTCAACCCTATTAAAGCATTTAAGTGATTCCCGAAGCCTTAGTTGTTGTTATCAATCACTTTAATCAAATTAATTTAAGTTATATCTCTGAAAATTAAAAAGAAGAACCAAGTTGTTGTTTTCACAACAACACACAACTCAAAATCCCTGCACTTTACTCATTTATTTATTTAAAGTCATCTACTCTCGGACTAAATTAAACAACGTTTCCCTGTGGATTCGACCCGGTATTTTACCGGAATTTATTACTATATCGGCACTTGTACACTTGCAAGTTCAAACCGGTCAAGTTTTTGGCGCCGTTGCCGGGGAAACGGTCTTGTTTAATAAAGTCCAAACAATCAACCAATCAAAAATCCTGAATTTATTTTTCACAACTTCACTTGATCTTGGAAGGATTTTTGTTTTTGCTTGTGTAGATATTCCCTTGTGTTTGCATGCAATTGAGAGGTCAATGTTCTAAAATTCTTGAACCACTTGATTTTGAAATAGAAAAAACTTGCAAACACATTCGAAGGGAGCAAAAAGCTACAAAGATGTTGCCAACTTTGAATGAGAGGAAGAGACCCGTGGTGGCCGCTACACCATCTTGCATCACCTTGAGCGAGGAAGCAAGAGACTATGAGCTAAGGCAAAGCTACTTCAACGCTATGCCTCAGTTTCATGGTTTGCTTGGGGAAAATCCACTCAACTTCATCACGGAGTTCTACGGATTCATTCAAGGAATCCCAAGAAATGGTTTGGCGGAGGATCAACTCAAGCTCAAATGCTTCCCCTATACTATCAAAGGGGCGGCAAGAGGATGGTTCCTAGAGCAAGCTCCGGCAAGCTACACAACATGGGAAGGTATATACAATGCCTTCATGTCTAAATACTACACACCCACCATGACTCAAGAGCTTAGACAACGCATTTTCAATTTCAAACAACAAAATGGTGAGCTCTTTCAAGACGCATGGCGGCGTTTCAAATCATTATTAAGGGAATGCACGCACCACCGCATTCCCCTTGATCTTCAACTTGATACATTCTACAATGGTTTGAATGCACCTTGTCAAGCCATTGTAGACAACCGAGCCGAGGGCTACATTGGAAATAAAAACGAAACAGAGGCGCTCCGAATCATTGAATCTATTGCCTCAAATCCTCAACTTCAAGGAGGCGATTACAAGGTGGTCGGGATGAATGAAATCTCTATCACAACCGAGATTAACAAAAGGCTTGAACAAATGGAATCAAAAATTGAGCAAAAATTCCAAACGGCCCTTCAAACCGTATTGGGAGGAGTCAAGCAAATAGCTAATGTGGAGAGCATTCAAAGTCCGGAAGGCAATTTATCTCAACATCTTGAAGAGGTAAATTTCATGAACTCTTATGGGAACCGGGGAAACAATAATCCTTCTAATCAACAAAGGTGGAACCATGGGAGCAATTGGAAGCCACAATCCCAATCCGGAGCACCTAATTTTGGGACGTCCAAGGAAACCACCATGGAGGATATGATGCAATTCATATCCAAGAGCATGGAAAGCATGAAGGCTCAAAATGAAGAGAACCATAGTAGAGTGGAGGCATCCATTGGGAATCTCCACTCTCAATTCAACAAGTTGGATCTTCGCTTTGAAGATCAAAATATAAAGCTCAACCAACACATCGACACCATTGAGCAATATACCAAGGCGTCCATCCGAAATCTTGAAGTTCAATTGGGACAACTCGCCCAAAAAGTGAGTTCTAGAGAGCAAGGTAAATTCCCTACAACTACGGAGGTAAACCCGAGGGAGAGCGTCATGGCCATTACCACAAGAAGCGGGAGGGAAACGGAGGATCCCAAGATGCCGGAGAGAAGAAAGACACTGGAGGAACAAGAAGAGGTTTCACATACACTGTTGCAACCTATTATGCCTCAATATGTTCCTCCCATCCCTTATCCACAAAAGTTGAAGAAGAAAGGAGATGAGAAGAAACACAAGAAAATTCTTGATATTTTCAAGAAATTGAGCATCAACATACCTTTTGCGGAGGCCATTGCGGAGATTCCATCGTACGCAAAATTTCTCAAAGGCATCATCTCCAACAAAAAGAAGTTAGAGGAATTCGCAACCGTGGCACTAACGGAGGAATGTAGTGCCATTATTCAAAACAAACTTCCTCCAAAACTAAAAGACCCCGGAAGCTTCACTATTCCATGCTCTATCGGAAAAGTCGGGGAGGTAAAGTCTCTTTGTGACCTTGGCGCTAGCATAAATCTCATGCCCCACTCCCTATTTAAAAAGCTAAGTGTGGGGGAACTCCAACCAACAACGGTTGCTTTGCAATTAGCGGATAGAACAATCCGCTATCCGATAGGCATCATGGAGGACGTCCTTGTCAAAGTAGGAAAATTCTACTTTCCGGTAGATTTTCTTGTTTTAGACATGGAAGAGATGGAGGTTCCCGTCATCCTTGGGAGATCATTTTTGGCCACTTCCGCAGCCGTCATTGATGTGCAAGCAGGCACCGTAAAGCTAAGAGTGGGAGGAGACGGTGAAACATTCAATGTATGGAAAACACAATCCATACCAACTCAAAACATGGAGGTCAACACAAATCCTTCCATCCCTCCAACACACCACGAGAATGAAAAGAATGGACGGACAACTCCATGGCCTCCCCACGATCTCAAAAAGGTAACATTGGTCAAACATCTTAAAGAGCTCAATCACACGTGAGAGGTACGTTGCGTCCGGCCTATGACGTTAAACTAAGCGCTAATTGGGAGGCAACCCAACAAATTCAATTATAAATAAATATGTTTAGTTAAATACATATTCATATTTATTTATAATTGAAACCCAAAAAAAAAACAAAAAAAAACAAAAAAAAAAACAAAAAAAAAAAGAAAAAAAATCATCTAAACTCATGTATCATGCATCTCCTACTCTCACAAGACGACCCCTTCCGCTATTGAAGATTTCATCCTCCATTGCATCCTCCAATGTACATTGAGGACAATGTATCTCAAGTGTGGGGGGTGTATCTCATGGTTGGTTAAACAAATTTTGTGTGCAAAATAATTTTTTTTAGGAAGGTAAAAGTTGTGATAATTCTCTTTTTAATAGGTATTTGGTTGAGAAAGTTTTTTATTATTCACATAAATTATCATTTTTTAGATTTATTACACTACTTTTACTCTTGAAACCCATTCCCAAAATAAACCCCGTGACTAGGAAATACCATCTTCTTCCCTTTCCAAAAATGGTTTAAGTACATCTCAAAATATTCAAGAACCATTTTTGAAAAACAAGCCACCCCCATATCTCATCAAATAAATTTGGATCATCAAAATGACTTTCAGAAAATACTTGTTGAGAACCAATTCAAATGAGTTATAAAAAAGAAAAAAAAACAAAAAAACTCATGGTCTCTTCCAAGAACTCCAACTGATCCAATTCTATACTGAAAAGTCAAATACACCAAAAAGCCATTCTACACACCCAAAAAGTCTTAGTCACAATCCACTCATCTACTCTCAAGTGTATAAGTAATTTTTCTAAATCTAATGATAGTTTTGTGTGTCTAATATAAATTTGGTTTTGGACCGAGAATGATAAAGGAGTTTACATAATTTTATACCTCCCTTAAAAATTGAATTATTTTTGTGCATATATTTTTGTTGAAACTAACCAAGGCATCTAAGGTGAAGAAATTGCTCGAGGACGAGCAATGCTCAAGTGTGGGGGGATTTGATAGCCGTTATATTTACTTGTGTTTAACATAAGTATTTATAAGTATTTGTTGAAGAAAAGAAGAGAAATCGGGCAAATACCTCCAAAATGAGAGCTAGAGCATAAAACATTGCGATGAACGACTTTTTAGACCAAGAGAATGACGTTCTGCCCATAATTTGAGTATAACGTATTCTATAGAACTCGAAATCACTCGATTCGAGTTTCATGTGAATGCTAACTCAATAAGGTACAAATGTTATGAAGACGTCATGACCAAAATATGAAAGGAACAAGACTCAATCAACCAACAAAGTCAGATGTTGCTGGTGGGATTTCAGGATGCATACCTCTCAGTGTTTTAGCCATAACGTTTGATTGGATGAATAAAATCACGTCATTCAAGTTTTGGTGGATAGACGACTTCATTATCTACAACTTTGGTGAAGGACTCATGTCCAAATTCATAGCGGAACATCCCCAAAATCCCAGGACAAAACCGGCGCCGGAATTCCACCAAACCAGCGCCGGTTGCATTTAATCTGCCATTTTCCCGGTTGGCCGACGTATAACCGGCGCCGGTTTTACCCTATAACCGGCGCCGGTTATGGTGTTTTTCAGTATTATTTCAGCCCCGAAGTAAAACCGGCGCCGGTCAAGCCTAAAACCGGCGCCGGTTAAGCCCGAATCTGCAGAATACAAAGAGACGTGCAGCCATATCTTGATGGGAAAAACTCACCTTCCTCATGATCTGATCAAATATATCTTCCATGCCTGATTGTTGGGCTCGAATAGACTAAAAGATGCCAATCTTTAGCCTATATAAAGCCCCCAATTCATCAAACAAGATCATCATTCCATTCTTGAAGATTAAATTTCAGTTTTTATATTTCCTTTTTGCATTTTCTTGAAGTGTTGGAGAAGAGGCCATTTCTCTCTTCTACAATTGGTTCTAGGTATTATTTCTTGTATGTTATTGTATTTCATTGTTCTTAGTTACACTTTTGTAATTAATATGAGCTTAAGGAGCTAAGTTCTTAGCTAAGGCTAGGGATGAACTTCTATGCCCACTAGGTGTTTGATAAAAGTTCTAAACCAATAAATTGTGATTTATCCTTTACATTTTGATTGTTTATGACTATGGTGTACAACATAGAAGTATGTTAAACTTAGTTTATGCTTGCAATTAACGTTGAAGTCTAAACTATGAACATTAAAGGATAAACATATATATTACCGAGAATAGAAATATATCCGGTATTATATGATACGGGTGTGATGTCTTGATATTCAACGGGGTTTTCGGTAGATGAATGTAAGCCGTAACGGGACTTACACGTAACGAAAACCACGCTCTCGCTGCCTTAACCGGAGTTGAGAATATATTAGCGACATCGTATTCATAATTGTTGGTAAAGAACTAATATTCAACCCTATTAAAGCATTTAAGTGATTCCCGAAGCCTTAGTTGTTGTTATCAATCACTTTAATCAAATTAATTTAAGTTATATCTCTGAAAATTAAAAAGAAGAACCAAGTTGTTGTTTTCACAACAACACACAACTCAAAATCCCTGCACTTTACTCATTTATTTATTTAAAGTCATCTACTCTCGGACTAAATTAAACAACGTTTCCCTGTGGATTCGACCCGGTATTTTACCGGAATTTATTACTATATCGGCACTTGTACACTTGCAAGTTCAAACCGGTCAGTATACAATACTTCTCGGTGTACATACTTCTCAAAGTGTTGTTTCTGCACAATCATTTTCACACGCCACACATACAATTTCCAAAAAAATCAAAATTTTAACATTTTTTAACGATTTGGATTGTGTACACAGGTAAAATATGTGACATATAGCCATATATATACAAAAACTTTTACAATGGAGATGTTCTAAGAAAATTTTCCTTTAATATATTTTGGTATTCTTCCATTGTTATGGATTCGTGGTGTCATGTATTTAAATTTACTTATGTCCCCTCCACGAAATACTTCTCCAATCGTTCAGTTTATGGTAAACCCTTAAATGGCAACGCGTGAATCCAATTGCAGAGAGATTGATGGAATAACATACTCCCACAAACGAATGTCAACTAGTAAACATTTCAACCAATGTCTTTTGTACAGCAATTCAATGAACTCATATTCTATTTTTAATATTCGGCATACAAATTTATTTGGTTGAATTACAAGATGTAGTTTATTTACTATTGATGAACACATGATAATAACCCGGGTACTATTATATACTACGTAATTACTATCAATAACCCGGTTGCCGTAATTACCCTTGAGGTTCTTTCACTCTACAAAATACTTTCATTTTCTTTGTAAATACACTCTCATGGAGGACGACAATGCGCTCCTACGGAGAACGTTAGCTTGATACATGGTCAGGATTCACGAACAATTTATCACACCAATGTGTTTCATAGTGAGAATGTTGGCGTGCTTCATACATGTTTCTTCTATTATTGATACTTAACTTTGTGTTAAATTTAAATTTAGTCACATGAATTTATATCATTTCATTTCAGTAATCTAATTTAACTTGACTTAAAGGTTAAACATCTAATGAACTTGAGAAAGAACAAAAAAATGGTAAAACTTCCTTGTTTTGATTTGAAGACTTCAATCATATAATGAAATTTGGAAGGGGAGAATAAGTATTATTGGGAGACGAGTATTCTATTCATGGCCTCCAAATTACTATTCGCACCCACTAAATCAAATATTATCAAATAAAAATAATTCAAATATCTAAATTATCCATGTAACCATATAAATCATCGTTGAACCACAAGATCGACGAAATCCTCACGAGCAAGATAATCATTCTTGAGGCTGGTTGAGCCTAATGACACTATTGATAATGTCAAGGCTAATATTCAAGACAATGAAGGAATTTAACTAGATCAACATAGACTGTCTCTTTTGGGAAGCGTTTAAAAGATGATTGTACCTTGTCGATTACAATATTCAAAAAGAGTAAACTCCATCCGGCCGGTGTTGAGGCTTCATGCAATGGATAAATTATCGAACCGTCTTGGGTAACTTTGGCTAGGAGGTTTAACCCTAAAAAAATTACTCTGTATTTAGCAAGTGTTATGCTGACTTAGTACCCTCGTACATATAGCCAACTTCCATGAATTATTGTACCCTCGTACCTTCGTCATTTTTCTCATATGAAAAATTGAAAAATATAATCCCAACTATTACTGATTCGTTGTTAATAATCTCAACTATCGATTATTCATGTGTGGTCATTACTATAGAAACCATTTTCAAAAAATTGTCCATAATCGGCTATAAAATGGTATAGCATATCAATTTTATATGTGAACTATGCTTAAGCTATAAATAATCTAAATTATAGTTGATCCTTTTTTTATTAATCCCAATTATCAACTCTCAATTTAAAAAAGATATAGAACTATTTGTTAAATTTCCAAACTAATACTTTTAGACATGTAAAAATAATCAAGAAAACTCTACAAATGTACCGAAGTTAAATAAATTATTTTTTTAGTCATTTTTTGATTTATTTCCACTGAAATTTCTTTTTTTTCCCTTTTCAATTTTTTTCCAAGTGGTGTTACCAATTTATGATTTTGTATTAATTTTGGTATCTTAATTATAAATATCTAATTTTTTTCATTTTAGTTTTTCAATTTTTTTTTAATTTTATTATTATATTCTATAAATTATATGATATAGTTTATCGTTAATTTTATGATAAATTATAAATAAGAGTTTATAGTTTATTGGAGGTTTTGGCTATTTTTAATGAAAAGGTATTAATATTATAATTTTAAGTGTTGTAATGGAAATTGTAAAAAATGTATAAAAGTTGTGAACTTTTGGTAAGCATTTTAGTAAACATTTTGACATCGATAATTTCAATCTATTCACACTTTTTGTATATTGTTTAAAATTTCCATTACATCACTTAAAATTATAATTTTAATACCTTTTCATAAACAATAGCCAAAACCTCCAAAATTTATAGCCCAAATCACTAAAATTAAATGGTAAACTATATCATATAATGTATAGAATTTAATACTATAAAATAAAGAAAAGAAAGAAATTAAAAATACTATTTGGTAAAAATAGGAAATTTAGATTTTTAGTATTAAGATAGCATAAAAAATAAATAAAATATATTTTCATAAAAAAACTAGAATAAAGCTCTAAATTGTAAGAAATTTAATCACATATTAATTTTTAAAAACCCAAAATGTAAATTTCAATAAAGGAAAATAATACAATATAATAAATTGGTAATACAATTCGGAAAAACAAAAATGACTAAAAATGTTTTATTTAACTTCGGTACATTTGTAGAATTTTCATAATTAGATTTTCATGTTTAAAAATATTTAGTTTGAAAACTTATCAAAATAATTCTATCTTCCAAACATTGAGAGTAGATAATTGTGATTAATAAAAAAAGTTCGACTATAGTGATTACTCTTCAACCCATATCAAGGGTGTTTTGCACTAAAGTTTTTGTTGTATAGTGTATAATTCTTAACTTTTTGCGGCAGAAAATTTCTTGATAGGGACATCTTCCCTGATATGTTTTTGTTGTAAAATGTATAACTCATTGGAAAAGGATTTAATATGGACAAGCTAATTAGGTGTAAGGCATGTTTTGCAAGAAAAGTTACGAGATTATGTAATAACGCACAAAGATAATGTTACGAAACTAATGAGCAAATATCCCTAATTTGTCCTAATGTTTTTGTGTGTTTATTTGTTATCTTTGATTTTTCTTAATTTTTGAAACTTCATAGCAATATCCCAATGAAAACTAGAGGCGTCTAATAAATACATTCACTCACCCCAACATTCACTATAAGAGTACTGAAAGGAGATAGACTTTGACTGATCACTTGTGTTTATTCCCTTTTACTTGTAATCCCCTATATTGATATTGTCATAATCAGAAACACTACATCGAACTCGGAGCAACCAATACTGAAAACAGCAATCCTCAACCACCAACTATAATTGTCAACCTTACAGCAAGACATAGAGACGATCATCTCTGTAAGAGCAACTAAAATCGCTAAACATCAAATGGATTGGACACATCAATCATTGCCCATATAAATTCTCATATTCAACTTCTAATTAACGACATAATAACTTTTGAATTGTCATCCATTCTCTCAAACGTGAGACTAAAGTCTTCAACAAATATTTTAACAACATAATAAAATATATAATGAAAATAAGACAAGAGAATTGAATATTTCTGATAGGAGTTCGACACACCCCTATTGTAGCAACATCCTAATGTATCACTAACTCCTAATGTTAGTTTCCCTTACTTACAGTGATCCCATTGAAATTGGGCATGTGATCCTAGGAAGAAATCAGGGTCAATACTCGAGACGGGGTTGATCTGTAGCTCCTACCTCTCATTCTTTGGGTTAGATAGACTTCTTTCTCTTTCTACCGAACATCCCCCTCTCTTGTTCCATCCAGTAGACCGAGCTCATATATGACCTTAGTACTCGAGAGGCTGGGACTAGCTGCTCTCCAGGCTAATCCAGAACCTTTTTCCCAGGATCTAAGTATAATTGCTATTGGGTTTTTAAATCGCAAAGGCCTTGTCTCATCTACTTCATTCTGTGAAAAGTGTAAGGTGTTAGATACTGTATAATCAATCTCTATCCGTCGATCCAACTACTTCATCTAATTCATTAGGGGTAGCCGGTAGGTTTTACTCTCTATAAATACAAGCTCTCTCTCATTGTAATCTCTTGGATCCGAAAATAGCAATAATATTCCTAGCTTGGTAGCACCCCCAGACGTAGTCATTCGTGGCGAACTGGATTACCAAATTTCGTGTGTTCTTTATTATTGTTTTTCGTGTGCGTGGATTAAATTCCTAAGAAAAAGTGCATCTTGAAATTTCAAGAGCATGAGAGATTGACTTGATATTTGTCCTTTTTCTCAAAGGTGTGTCCTTGAAATTGTCAGCGGGACAAATGTTCAATTTCTTTTCACATTTCTAGCTAATTTGTGATTGACATTATGCCCTCCCCATTGTCCAATTGAATATTTACAATGTAATACTCCAAAGTCTGGTAATTGCTCTTGTGAATACTTTGAATTGCCGTGTGGCTTTTTTAGGGCACGATTTCACTTTTCACCCTTACCCTACTTTTTAGGACACGACTTCTTAGCTAATTAGCTAAGAAATCGTGACCTTGAAATAGCTAATTAGCTATTCAGGGAGAAACAAAACCACAACTCAAATGGAATTGTAGTAAGCAGTAAAGACTTAGTGGACATATAAAAGACTAAAAACGCATTAGGTGAGAATAATACGAAAATTAAGAGTACATAGGTCATTTAAACACACTTTTTTAATCTTTGCATCCAAAAGTAACAAGGCCATATGAGAATTGGGATAGAAGGACCCGACACTGAGCATACCCTTCGACAGACACAATTGTTGATTGTTGTTGTCTATGTTTATCACCGCAATGACTTATTGCATACGTTTAGAATCCTTATTGTCTCTGCCACGTCCAAATTTCAAAAATGTTAAATGAAATGAAAAATTTGCCAAAGGGAATCTAAAAAACAAAAACAAAGACATGGAGGAACATTGGGTTAATGATCACATAGAAAATTAGAAACGTCTCACTACTCGCAAAGATAACATTACAACATGCTTGTGCAAACAAAAATGATTTATCCTCCGTCTATTTTCTCCTTGCATTTGACTTTACACGTATTTCAAAAAAGTATAGTTGTAATCTATTTAGAAAAGAAACTACTCTGTACTCCGCAATAAAAATAGCTGTAGAAGTAGAACTACTTCATTAAAAGAAAAGAAAAAAAAGAGCTATTTAGCGCTGGACAAAAAAAAGAACAATAAAGATAAAAAGGTTAGAATGGAGTAAAAGCATGGACAATGGTATAAACTATGGTCTATATTGAGCAAAACCCTTGGAGTAAATGCACCCTAACTTTTATAGGTTTTTACTTTTTTGCATTTTCAAGTTATTTGACTAGAATTGTTTATTTTCTCGCAGTGTTGAATTAATTTCTAGACAGAGCTACTAACATTCACCTGCCGTGATCCGTGAATCTGAGCTATACGGAATACCAAAGCCTGTTTGGCGTTATATATAAGCCTTTTCCTTCGGTGCTTGCTTACTAAAATGCTTGTCAACTACTCCTTTGGGCTCTAGCTTCCCACTCCCTCTCTACTCCCTCAACTTAATGCTGCCATGTTTTTTCTCTGGTGAAGAAAACTAAGAGTCTGTAAAGATCAGGAAACAGAGGAAGTCAAGTCAGTCTCTAAAGCTCTGATCTTTGGGTTCTTTGGCCATGGAGAAGTTCAGGTGCAAGCTCTGCTCCAAGCAGTTCGTCAATGGGAAAGCTCTGGGTGGGCACATGAGGTCCCATTTGGCCGCTCTTCCTCTGCCGCCGAAGACGCCGCCGCCTCTTCAAGATTCCGGTGATTGCGGCGGCCGGAGCGAATCCACTCTGTCTCTCTGCTCGGAGGGGGAGGAGGAGGAGAAGGGGGGCGGAAGTTACGGGTTGAGGGAGAACCCGAGGAAGAGCTCCCGGTGGGTAGATCCTGAGTTCTTCGACAGGGAGAGCGAGAGCGAGTCGACTCGGATGTCGACTCGGCGGAGATCCAAGCGGGCCCGGCGGATCTTTTTCGCGCAGGCAGACGGCGGGGGGGAGAAGGGGAAAGGGAAGGCGCCCGAGTCACCGGAATCGGTGCTGAGCTCGTTCTCCGGCGAGGAGGAGATCGCCCGGTGTCTCATGATGATGTCGCAGGATGTCTGGGGGTCGCCGGAGACGAAGGGCCGGCAAGAGAAGTTTCAGTGTGAGGTTTGTTGGAAGCAGTTCAAGTCTTCGCAGGCTTTGGGCAGTCACAAAACGACTCACCGGAAGGGTGAATCTGAGGAAAAAACTAGAAATCTTGGGGTCAAAGTGCATGATCAGAAAATGCATGAATGCCCATTTTGCAAGAGGGTGTTCGGGTCGGGTCAGGCTCTGGGCGGGCACAAGAGGTCACACCTTTTCTCTCCCCCCACAGAAAAAGCAGCATGTTGCGGTTCTGCTTCGGGTTCTGGTTCGGGTTCGGGCTCGGGTTCATGTTCATCAAAGCTTATGATTGATCTCAACTTGCCAGCTCCAATGGAGGATGATGACGTTTCAGCTGTTTCAGATGCAAATGCAGTAAAGAACTCTTGAGGGTAGTTAAGTAAAGTCGCCACCACCCATGTTTTGGAATCTTTTTATAAAGAAAAAATTTAAAGCTGAGGTTTTTAATTTAATTTTTTGCAATCTTATGAAATGGATAGTTCCATTCCATCAACAGGCATGAGAAAATTAAAGTATTAAAAGTTGAATACCATTTTAACCCCTTTTTTGTTTTGATTTTCATTTTTCATATTCTGTTTGTGGTAGTTGTAAGTTGTTAATGCACACTTTTCTCAAAGTTCTCACTCACTATCTGAATAGTATCAATTCGGTTGCATAAACAAACAAAAATGGTACAGTTTTCCCAGTATGGCCAGTCCAACTTAGTAATTCTTATTCTACCTCATAATAATAGTAATAATTGACTAATGGAGTAGTTTATTTACTCCAATCCATATTCCATAGCATGAGTAAATAAATAATGAGCTAAGTAAGATGATTAGTATAAGGTTTTGGTGACACTTTAACAAGATGTTCATCCTAACCCAAAATGATAATACAAACCAAGTTGGGTAGCTTGCCTTCTTTAATTTACCGAACATTTATATAGCATCTAGAGTAGTCTATAAGTTTGTAATGAGAAAGGTCTTCTTATTTGTTGGCTTATTTATGGATTAGCTTATGGGGTGAGGTTTACTCCATACCCATTCATGTTAGTTTGGTTTCTGTTCCATTTTATCCAAATTATTTCAAATCAAATGGTAGGGTTGAACCTGATTCAAAACCAGAAGTCAGAACTAGTCTTGATTAAAATCTGATTCTCTGAAATTTCAGGATCAAAGTGAATGAGATTGCGATAAAATTGGACCGTGTTATTCCAATCATATCAAAGTTAATTGGTCTTTATAAATTAGATTAGACCAAGATCTTTTTAACTGTTTCGGTAGTTTTAAATTTTTAATATTGACTTGTTTGACAATGCAACTATGCAAGCTGTTCATTTTTTAAAAAATAAATACTTATAATCAGTGGCGGGTCTAGACTTTACATTTAGGGGTCGTTTGGTTGTTTACACATTAAAACTTTACATGTGAACTGATTGCATGTAAAGTATAGGGGTGCAATCATTTTACACGTAAAATACAAATACACTGTTTGGTGAGATATGCAATCTATTTTTAAAATACATGCAAAATAAATGCATTGTTTGACTCAAAAAATAAGTTCACATGTAAAGTTTCAATTAAAAATTAAAATTGCTCTTTTAACATGTCATCGTATGATTTTAAGCCAAGCAAGTAGTATTTGGATTTTTAAAAAAATTGATAGAAACTAATTAATGAGCGATAAAACAAAGGTTTCATTTTGAGAAATTATTTTTCAATGATGTTATGTTACCCATAAGGTGTGATTATTTTATATTTGGTAAAAATAATCAACAAACTCATAACTTTTAATTAAAAAAAATATGCCTGAAATTCAAAATTAGTGGCATAATAATTCCTAATATCTAAAAAACTCCCTAATCAATCCATCGACACGGGAGGTTTATTACCCAAAAATGGAAACTGTGTCTATTGGTCTCTCAACGATATTGATGGAAAGTAGAATTGTTGGTGCTGCCATTGATAAGAATCTGTGGGTAAGAGTCGATCACATATGCCGGCAAGGTTCGGCGTGAAAAAAAACGGAGCATCTTTGTAAAATTTTAATTTAATCAATTTTATATTAAGGATGCAAAATACTTTACCACCCTCCCCTCACGTAAAGTATTTTACATGGTACGGTGTAAAATGTTTTAAAATACTTACCCTACAGTTTGCATTAAATAACCATACCAAACGGTGTTAATTGTTTACATCCCTACACTTTGCATGTAAAATGATTACTTTACACCTTAACAAACGCCCCCTTAGGGTGCTCGAAACTAAAGTAAAATTAAAAGTATCACAATAATCATATCTAATGCTATAATTCAACAATTGTATTTTTATCAATCAAAAAACTGGGGCTGGGTTCGGTTTGGGTTCCGAACCGACCCGGTATTGCGATTCACCAATATACGACAACAAAAACCAAACTGTTATTATAAAAACGGGTACCGATTTTTGGTAGCCGGTTTTTCGGTTCGGTTTACCGAAACGTTCGGCTTATCCAAAACCGAAAGAAACCAACTAAATTTAATATATAAAACTTGAACTCAATATCTAAAAGCCCATTGGAACTTGCCGAATACTTGAGCCCCATAAGACCAAAGACATTCATAGATACTTGAACGTATCTTAGCCTTCACTACATTGAGATTTTTGGAGCACGAACCTATTCATTTACAGGTGTGGGAAAAGATAGAATGGGAAAGAAGAAACATTCTCAAAAACAAAAATTCTCACATCCTTAGGAATCGATCCCACGACTATCCTGTACATAAATGCAAAAGCCATCCAACTACGCTACTCAAGAACATTGCTCAATACATACTCAGTTACATATTATACCTTATTGTGCGTCATTATTCAAAAAAAAAATCAAATTTTTTGATTAAATTTTTTTGAAATTTTTGGGTGTTCAAGTGCATACCCTTGAACACTACACCATCCGCCCCTGGTTATAATAATGTCATTCTTAATATATACAAAATGTAGAGAAAATGTGTTATCCCTTATGTACAGAGACAATTAGAGGATTTTGGCATCAAATTCTACCTCTTTTTAAATGAATTGTCTATATACATAGGCAACTAAGGGTTTGTGTACATTTTGTGTATAATTCATGTATACTAAGAATTTTTCATGCTTGAAATATGAGTATAGCTAAATTTATCTTAGATAGATACATCTAAAATAACAATAATATTCTTAATTCTTACATACTCGTTCGTTTGGGGGTGTTTTATATTTAGTATGTTTTCATTTTAATTAGTCTCTAAAAAAACAGACCACATACTAGATCAAATTAGAAATAAACTATAGCAAAGTACACATATACCAACCATCAAACCAGACTTCCTAATAAAAAGTTTGGTTGTAGTTCGTATCCGATTTAGATGGACGGTCAAGTTCAAACGGATTGAGTGTAACCTGACTTTTTGGCCCTAAACTTAGTCAAACGCATCTATGATTTATAAGTTTCGTGCTCATAGGAGTTGTGGAGCCATAATTACTTTCTAGGGACGAAGGCTAAACAAGTTGTTTTGGAAAAAATAAAAGATAATCATATGCATATTTGCATGTATACACTTTAGTTGGCGTAACTCGATCAGAATATAGGGAATGCCACAAAAGTTAAGTTTGCAATTCGAATCATGGCAATTGCAATGAGATGTTACTATGTTAAAATACATAGGGCTTCTACAAGCACATGAGCTAGAGTTCTACTCGTTATCTGTCAGCTTGTAATTAAAGTACAATTTACAATCTCCCAAGTAAATTGTCCGGACAGTGTTGGGGCCCTCGGGAACGGGATGTCATCCTTTTTCACTATGTTGATGCTCTCTAGCTCCAACCCCTCGGTGACTTCATCACTGTGAATAAGATAATACTACGTAATTGAATAAAATATGTATTTCTTCTCTCCCTTTAAATTGGTCTCATTTTACCTTTTTAGTCCACTTCATTAAATTTGTCTCATACAAGGTACGAAATATTTAATATCAACTACAGCACTGCAATTTTCTTAATAACTGCATCACTCACTTTAATCTGGATGTTAGGGTTGATGATGACTTGATGTCAAATATTGTCATCCAATAAAGGAAAATTCCTTTTGTACACAGCAGTTTTTACACGTCAGTGTACACGCCGGCCGTCAAATTATCTGTGTACCGACAATTTGATCGGCATAAAGAAAACCGATTTCCACACAAAGAAAATAAAAAAATTGTCTGTATTACAGACATTTTAAAATTCTCGTTTAAAATTGTCTATATCACAGACATTTTATGAAAAATTATCTTCTAAAATGTCTGTGATACAAATAACTTTTTGTTTTTGGTTGTGTGGAAATCAATTTTCTTTATAAAACGCCGGTCAAACTGTCTATACGCAGACAATTTGATCTGCGTGTACACTACATGTAAACCGGGGTGTACACAAAGTGGGACTCTCCAATAAAATATTTCAGCTTTTGAAGTCACGTAGAGCATGTGTTCATGAGATCCGAATGCGGTGGTATCTTTTGACGCTCTCAACAATTATTATTGCCAATTTAACTTCACCACGACTTCTTCTCTTCAAGGCTTTATTGGCATTTCAAAACTGCCAGAAGTGTAAAATACATAGCGTCAGGAAAATTAATAAAGAGAGATTAGTCATGCATATTCCTTGCTGCTCCAGCTGTCTTATTAGGCATTAACATTATCTTCTTCTTTCTTTCTTTTTTGTTGGGTATAGGTATAGTATCCTTGCAGTATAAAATACTCAAAGAAACAAAGACATCCTCTTTGGGTTTTATTATTTTTTGTTTTTATTATTTTTCTCTCTCATCATTGGCTTTATGGATTTGTCCGCTTTGGGTTCAGCAGCCACAGCCAGTTGGAGCTTCTCTTCCCTTCCTCACTTTTATTTATGACAATTCTCACTGACCCCTCAGAATCCTGTGTGCAATTACCGATTTGACCTTGCCCTCTTACTTGCAAGAAACAACAAACATGTGTAGCCACAGTTTGGAGTCCGTCGAGCTAGAGCATCTCCAACATATGAATATTTCACCTTGGCTTCTTGCACATTCCTATCCTATACTAGTATTATTGAACTTTTTCATAGAGTTTTGTGTTTGATCTACACATTCTTTAGTTTGTTTAGAGCCCATTCTGGGGGATCAATAATGGATCCATAAGCCTCAAAATCTAAGAAAATCAACAAACAAGCATTTAATAGGCGAATTTGGTTGGTTGGTTCTTATTGCACAAAAAATGCACTCCATTCTATAGGGCCTAAAACAGGTGTGACCATTTGTCACGAGGGTTATATTGAACTTGATAGAGAGGTTGGTATGTATGTAGGCAACATGTTTTCTTTTGGATCATTCTCTGTCTCAAACCAGATCAGATCAAATCAGATCAGATTTAGAGCATGTTTGATAGGCATATGTCCATGGGCGGAACTTCCTATGTTCAAAAAGTGTTTATGTGAACACCCAAACTTTTTAGCTAATAGTGTAAAAATACATATATATATATATATATATGGGTGCTAGTTTAAAAAGTAAGTTCAATGTGAATTCTTCCACTAATTTGAATAATTCACCATCAAGTTATGTAAAAGACTTACCTTATTCTTTCCTTCTCTGAGTGAACATGTTTAGAATGAGAAAAATTTGTGCTCGAGATTCAACTTCATGGTAGAAATGTTTTCCTTTTCTATTATTCCATATAAGACCAAAATCGAAACAAAATATAAACATTTAAGACCAAAATATAAGACCAAAATATAAACAAAGTAAACAAATAAGAATACTTATATTTGTTCCATATAAGACCAAAATATAAACAAAGTAAACAAATAAGAGTACTTATGTTTTGTTCTCAAATTAGGACTTAGTTACTTTATTCTTTCCAGCCTATAAAACTTTTTTCAGAGTGGACGAGTCCTATTTTGTAAAGAAAATACTAATGATATTGTTTGTGCATTCTGCCTATGTTTTATTGTTATTATAATAGACTGATTTTTGTTTTGCCTATCGGTCTATTTCAATTTTATACGGTTTCTCTTAGATTTTGCCGTAAAGAAATTAGGTAAGTAGAAATGTAGAATATCATACCTTTAATAATCAATCTTATTATGCGGTTTTATGCTCTAATTCATTTTCTTATTTTATCTCTAGTTTGCTTGTAAATATATGATTTAATTTGGATCTAGAAATTTGTTTGGTACTTTTGTTTAGTTGGACGCCAAATTTGTTTAGATTAGCCACTCCGATCAACAAATATTGATGAAGACAAATTAGATTCAGCGTACGTAGCAGATTTAAGAAAAATCTATTGGCGGTGAATGAGTAACCTATCTTGTCTAAACATGGCTTCCGCAAATCATTTAATGAAAATTTGGAAATAATTGGAGTACCACAAGTTGCACACCATTATATTGATTATATACTGTAGATGAAACTCACTTCAAATGATTATGAAAATTAAAAGGGACCTCCAACGATAAGTTATTTGGGACATTCTAAAATTAAGGACTTGGCTTCTCAAACGTTACGTGTAAGGTAACAGAGAGAACTTCTATGTTCATCATACAAGGAGATGCTGACATTCATAACTTATAGAGTTATAGTCAAGGAAATGTTCTGAATTAGGATTAAAAATAATGTAAAATTTGAATATAGAAGTATCCTGTTTTTTCTTGAAATAAGAGCTAAGTTGTTGTCTTTTTGAAATGATACTATCATATTTTAACATTAAAAACATTAATACTATCGTATGACACTATGGTAAAATTAATAATATAACTTTGTATGTTTGAAGTCGCGCGTTCTTATGGGGACGTGTCAGATGCTACAATATATACTAGACCGCCACCTATTATGTGTCTTCTCTTGAGACGTGAAGGTATGTCTCATCATCGATAAGAGTTGTTCATGCATCACTCTATTCATTTGTAGCCATTCTTTTCAAAATAAGCCCCTATACCGCAATGATTGCAGGTGTAAGACGGTTACCGACGATTTGTTGATATCCATTAGATTTTGCCACCACTTTCATTTTCCTCTAGAGTTTGTTGTTTTCCTTGTTATCTTCCTTTACTTTCCACAGCGAGCGCATGCATTTGATATGTGCCCATATCTTTCCATTCTTGCCTCAAATTGAATACATTTTTAATCATACACATAGTAAGTTTTCCATTAGGGATTAAGTTTTCCCTGTTATCAATTATGACTACATCGGTTTATTGTGGGATTTTTCCTTTAATATTACTCCCTTTGTCTCGTTTAAAGGTTCCCAATTCTATTTTAGAAAACAAATAATACTTTTAAATAACAATTTAATTATTAAATATTAAAATTAATGCATTTGTAACATCACAGTTATCATCAACGACTTACTTATACTACGTATTATATAACTATCGAAACTATATCTAAAAATATACTTGAATTATCATATTTAATATAATATTATCATTTGTAATGAGAACTTTGAACGAGATGAGGGTAATAGTGTAATACAATATGAAAGTGACTACGTACTACTACGTATTGTACTTCGTATATGATCAAAATATGACTATATATGACAAGGTAATAAATTTTAAAAAAGTGAGCCGCCACCCACGGTTAAGTCTCAGGTTTTAAATTAAGATTTCATTTTATCCTATCAAAAATTTATACTCCGTATTATGCATTTGAAGATCCAGGCTTGGTAGATTAATTTTTAAGGCTCCTGCTTGCTTTTGTAGATGCCTTTTCGCTTTCAGTGGCCTTTTAAATCCAAAAGTAGGGGGGGCGCGGTCCGGTCCGTTCCAATATTTGGCCGAACCCATACTCGTACCGTGACTATTCAAACGGTTCGGTTCGAATCGGTCTTAGACCTAAACCCGTTCGGTACGGTTCGATTTGTAAACGGGACGGTACCATGCCATACCAATACCAAACAATGCCACTTTTTCCATGTGTTTAAGAGGAAATTAAAGTTTAGCCATCTTTTAAAAATCCACACAATTTATCAATTTTCATACTCACTTCGTCCAAATTGACATGCAAAGTCAATATTTTTTGTCAACCAATGTTAAAGTTAAATTCTCTTTATTGATATTTAATTCAAATTTTTAATAATTAAAATTTACATATTCAGAAACTACATTAAAATATCTTCAAAGTTGCAAGCTCCAAATTAAATATAATTAAAAATTGACATTTTAAGTAAGTGAACAAAATGAAACTGTTTGACCAAGACAGGTTAATTTTGCAAATCAATTTGGGACGAAGGTAGTATTACATAATTACTCGTAATAAATTTCAGCTAAATTATAGTATTAGTACTATAATACTTGTTTCCCGCACGCCTAAACAAAAAAAACTACTCCGTATTATATAATGTGATGATTCCATCAAAGAACATATGTTAATTGTAATGAGAAATGAAAATGATTACATAGCTGTGATGGAGTGATTAATTGCAATTAGACATGTTATTAATATTGTCATTACACTTTTTTGAAAAGCGGCATTGATAATCTTTTGTTAAGTATGGATTATCTTTGTCCAAAATTAGACATTTGAGATATGATACAACTACTAATATATGAGATGACCTTTATGGACCGAAAACTCTTGTCTTGCAATATGCATTCATTATTTTTCTTAACAATTTCCATTACTTTTGTCAAGGATTTTGCAGGAATTAGTACATTCATATCTAATTCGAGCCAAAATTGTAAAAAAGCGGTTTGCCATGAAAAAATCATCACGGGATCTTGACAAAAATAGACCAGTGACCACTCGACCCGACCCGTTCCTACTCATGCGATAGTGCTCCTCCTTGAAAAAAGTTCTGGATCCGCCACTGCACTTTAGTATTATTATTTCATTACATTAATATGTGTAATCCATATTAAACTTCATATAAAAATGTTGTAATTAAGAAAGTAACAAAGGGATGCGATGATTTGTATTGTTAAAACTAAATCTATAGAATATAATAAATATAACTTTATTTTTAAGAAACCTTCTTGTTTTATTAGGAAAGTTAATGAATAGAATCAATTCATTTGTTACTTTTGAAATTAAGCTAAATTTGATTTTACATAAAAATGCATTTCGGTTGTAAGAGTTGATAGATCTATATCTAATTAAGTTTACGGAATCAATATTTTTTGATTGATTCAACTTATTCATTTCGATCACTTTTCCTAAACTTTCTCTAAAATTATACCTAATACATATGATCATCTTGTAATCATTTTTAATGGACAAGAAAATACTTTATTCAGGGGCAAAATGCTACGTGCATAAAAAAACATTGATTTATTTGGGGGAAATATTATTCAACAATGCTTGATGTACCCACTCTTATACCCACCTTATACCCACATGTTTGTGAAGTGTTTTTTTGTCTGTGAACCTGATTCACAGACAATATTTTTTTTGTGCAAAATATTGTCTGTGAACCGGGATTCACAGACAAGAAAAAACACTTCACAAACATAGGTGGGTACAAAAGTGGGTATAAGAGTGGGTACAAACATCATTTTTGAATATTATTAGGGGCATATGCCCCCACTCCTTTTGAGCTAGATCCACCCTAGCTGCCTAGCAGAATGTTAAGGGATCGGAGCCACCCACTATGAGCTTTCAGATTTTACATAAGGATGTCACTTTATTCTCTCTAAAATTTATACGATAGTATTTTGCTAGTAAACAACATAAGTCATTCAAGTTAGTGTTTAAATACCCCTTAAATCAAATCAAACTTAAAACCCCCCTTGTTACTAGTTACATAAAAAGAGAAGTATTTCTTTCCTTGTGGATACGAACCTTACATCGTTATACTACATACGGAGTATAATCGTTGTATGAAATTATTATTTTGACGCACATTATACCCACCTTATACCCACATGTTTGTGAAGTGTTTTTTTGTCTGTGAACCTGATTCACAGACAATATTTTTTTTGTGCAAAATATTGTCTGTGAACCGGGATTCACAGACAAGAAAAAACACTTCACAAACATAGGTGGGTACAAAAGTGGGTATAAGAGTGGGTACAAACATCATTTTTGAATATTATTAGGGGCATATGCCCCCACTCCTTTTGAGCTAGATCCACCCTAGCTGCCTAGCAGAATGTTAAGGGATCGGAGCCACCCACTATGAGCTTTCAGATTTTACATAAGGATGTCACTTTATTCTCTCTAAAATTTATACGATAGTATTTTGCTAGTAAACAACATAAGTCATTCAACTTAGTGTTTAAATACCCCTTAAATCAAATCAAACTTAAAAACCCCCTTGTTACTAGTTACATAAAAAGAGAAGTATTTCTTTCCTTGTGGATACGAACCTTACATCGTTATACTACATACGGAGTATAATCGTTGTATGAAATTATTATTTTGACGCACATCATGACAAAATTTAGGGTTAAAATTTACATCCTTATCATTACGTAAGGAGTATTTATACAACAATTTACATGGGCTCAAAAATAGCAGCCCTACGTCGCCTAGGCTATTTACAAACTGGACTAAATAAATAAGTGTATAAAATATTATTCCGAATAGTCCCAAGCAAGGAAACTTGAGCACTGTGAGACTCGGAGGCTCGGGTAGGAACTATAAACTGGGAGACTTTGATACTTATGTACTCTCGTTTCTTATGTACAGAATAAGCAATTGTGATCACAGTGACAGAACGTTCTAACCTATCACGATGACGATAGGTGAGGAGCGCCTAGTTGACGCAAATTGATGGAAATGACTTGAAACAAAGATGGAGAACAGTGCAAATCAGGAACAACAAGACAAACTAAACTAGAAGAGATGAAAGTTAAAAGAGGCTTACATATGGAGCCTTGGTGACCATGCCGGCCACAAACGCCAGCATCTCAAATAGCACTCCATTACATATGGAGCCTTGGTGGCCATGTCGGCCACCAACGCCAGCATCTCAAATAGCACTCCATTACATATGGAGCCTTAGTGGCCATGCCGGCCACAAACGCCAGCATCTCAAATAGCACTCCATTACATATGGAGCCTTGGTGGCCATGTCGGCCACAAACGCCAGCATCTCAAATAGCACTCCAGTAGTGTGCCCCCGTAATTGTTAACACCATATCATAACAATCAGTGTGCTCTTGTAATTGTTAAAGCAAGACATGGTGTTTGACTCTTCTGAGCCGTTCGATTGGAAATTCGACGGGCGAAGATCTTGGGCTCCACCACTTCGCCAATCTCAAGGTCGTCCTTGTTGCATCCCGGTCGTCGGATGCCGCAAGGCACTCTACCTTATGGCAGAGGATCATGATCAAGCTTTCAGTAACTAAAAAGATCTTAAAATGAAAAGGTGGTAGCTATTTAATAAAAAGTAAATCAGTGTTAAAACATTTTAGATGTAATCAGCAGACTTCAAAGCAGTCTTTATAAAACATCCATCCAGCACAATGTAAATAGTGTTAGCATATACAAAATCACATTTTAGATGTAGTAAATGTAAACAAAAAATGTAATTAGCACTACCTTTTGCTGGTCACTAATGACAGTCCATTCAGCACCACTCTTTATCCCCAAATCATCCTTCAAAAGGCTCAAAAACCATCTCCATGAGTTTGTATTCTCTATCTCAACAACTGCCCAAGCAATCGGCTACATTTGGTTGTTGGCATCCCTACCAACTGCAGATAGTATCTCACCCTTCAAAGCAGTCTTTATAAAACATTCATCCAGTCTAATGAACTTCCTACGTCCTTCAAGAAAGCCTCTTTTCATTGCTGCAAAGCACACATATATTCTCTTGAAGACAGCATGCTCTTCAGGTGTATGCCTTTCAGTCAGAATTTTGACTGTGCTACCTGGATTTGAGTCTAGGCATTCTTGTGCATAATCCCTCAGTCTTTTAAACTGGTCTTCAAACTTTGCATTCAAGGATTTAAGAACTGCATTGATAGCCCTGCCAACCATCCATACATTCACATTGGTCTTCAAAGTCTCCTCAATATGCTTTTTCAGTTCCATGTGCTCTATGCTTGGATTCTCAATTATCTTGGCCTCAAATTTATTTTATATCCATTTCTAGCTAACAGTCTTCAAAGAAAACCTCTAGTTGCACTTATGTTCAAGAACCAAAGTCTTAATCTGAAAGCAGCCTAAGTTTCTTTCTCAAGAACCAAAGCAATGAAAGGGGCAATTCTCTGCCGCACATACAACTCTAACCCTCAGTGGTTCATTTTTATCACTTTAACCCTCAGTGGTTCATTTTTATCAAAACGAATGTCTATTTTCTCATGTATGGCATACCTTATCAGGGCATTCTTGAACTGTTTTCCATCATCATACAATTTTCCCACTTCCAATAATGGTGGATCTGCTTCTGGATTATAGAAAGGGAATTGATTTTTATCAGTTTTCTTTGATGTATCTTGCAGCTCATTTTCATACACATAACTAGAAGGATATTCATTGTCATAGTACAAACTCTCATCATCACTTCCATCTAAAGCATGACTGTCAACATAACTCTGATCATGAGCATCATGCGGGTCTTCTTCTTCATCAGGAACATAATTCTATCCGTGTCATCATCACCTTCATGGAACTCCCTTGCATGTCCTTCAATTGAAGCCTAATCAGCAACAACACTCACATCATGTTCACTCTCACTTTTTGTACTTGGAGTAAAAGTGTCTGCACCTACAAGATCACCTGATAATAGTCATCACCATCACTTTCCTCATCAGCATTCTCTGCATCTTCCTCTTCTACAGGTACATAGTCATCATCATCACTTTCACTGTCAGAGTCTGCACCTACAACAAGATCACCTCATAACAGTTCATCAGCATCATTTGCCTCATCATCAGCATCATCATCTGTATATTCCTCTTCAACATGTTCATAATCATCATCATCACTCTCAGATCTCTCATCATCAACACCTCTAGGAACACCATCAACAGTGCTGGCAGTAACATGAGTATCATATTTCTCAGCAGTAGGTTCAATAGGCTCATCCTCTTGCTCAGGAGTAGGGGCAGTATCATGGATATCATCCTCCTCAGCATTAGGTAGAGTGCCATCAACATCCTCTTGGTCACCAATAGGGGCAGTACCATCAACATGCTCTTGCTCATCACTACCTACAGTTCCAGCCTCTTTGTATCTACCAAAATCCAACTCCAAAACAAGGGAAGCATCATCTTATCCATGCTCCACATAAATGTCTAACTCACCCCATTTTGCAGCTTCCTCAATTAAAAAAATAGTAATTGCATCATCACTCAACAATCATAAAGCTTCCATGGGTTCATGACATGGTTTATAATACAGGGCCATAATGTTGGAGTACCTATCCTTCTTAATGTACTTGAGGAGGTGAGGGTAAGAGATGTAATCTACATCAACTTCAATTCTCTCTACTTCTCCATTAACATACCTCAACATGGGCCCTCGGACAAAATCCCTCCCCCCCATGATTTATGTATAACTTCCAAAAAAACCTAGCCGCACTCGTCTGCACAGATTCTTTCTGATTTCGGGCATGCCTAGGCGGAGAAACTAACTATGAAGGGATGTTCTTTGGTTCAACATTAAGGTCTTGAAGATGCTTAGTATTCGAAGATGCTTGTGAAAAAAACGCGGGTGTAGAAGAAAACCGTTTAGGTTTTTGAGGTTCAGACAACCGTTTTGAGGAACATTCAAAATAGGCCACATGGATATTATTTATCCAATTTCATTCCATGTCACCCCACATCATCTTTAATAATTGCTCACCGGATGTAACCAGTTGGTAACAGGTCAAAAGGGTCCAATTGCATTTATTTTTCGGGTTAAAGTGTGTATTAGTGAGGTCAACAGGTTTGGGGGCTCAATTGCAAATATGCAAATAGTTCAGGGGCTTATTTGCCACTTTACGACTTTATCCGATTCAACTCTCGTCCACAAGTTTTGTTTGTAATCGTCGCTTTCCAATCACTTCAACTACTGAGTCGAGTTATCAGATCGCCTGTAATTCACTGATTGCACTTCCATTGCATCAATACGAATAAAGTGATGAAGAAGATTATGAGCACTTGATTAGTTTATGTATAAATAAATTTATGTCCCAATCAAATTTGATTGTCGGGAGGAATGAAATTTATGGCTACCCTAACTCAATATACTCAAGTGTACATTATGAATTTCGTTCGGTCCTAATTTTGTTCCGAAAAATAAGCGGCATAAAAGGCCAGGTAAAATGGATGGGGATATTGTGTTCTCTACGTGATGGGGGTTAATAAAAGGATAATGGGTGTGTATGGCATTTAGCATTTAGTGAATGTGTGATTATGTTAACGAGATCTTAATAAGTTAACGGATTGATGGAAGATGTTTGGTAATTTAGTTGTTTGCCCATAACAGTTAGTAGAAAGCAACATATTTCAAAACGTTAATTCAAAATTCTCATATTTATCGAAACTATCACATTTTCATTTGATCAATCAATGATTCGTTCAAAAATGCTAGGAAGAATAGCACCAAACAGTGTTTTTCACTTATTGAAAATTACTAAAATCGCTATTTTTTAGTTGAAACGCCATTGTCCAAACGCCCCCTTTTGCTTTATCATATCAAATCACATTTTGTGTGAGGTTTAAGCAAAAAATGTTATCAAGTCGATGTTGTTGGAGTAATTAACAAAGCTCACAAACCATAGGACACACCTGACCTAGTCCGTCCAAGTGTCCAACCTTACCCACCCACAACCTTTTGTTCCGGATAACTTATGCCTCCTTGATTTCAGTCGGTCTCCAACATGTTACGAGATCAACTTAAACAACATCATTAGGAGCATGTTTAGTTATTTGTTACGATTGTTGAGCTTAATCGATCCGATTTTGATGGATTAATTCTCAGTTTCCAAGAACTCACACTTCACCCTTACGAATTGAGAGAGTACATTAGTTGTTTCTCACTTCTCAATATAGTCTATACACCTCTGTGTAAATTGAAAGAATTATTATAGGCGATACAAAGAAATGATCAAGTTGTCCTCGAACTAGAAGATCGTTATTTGAGAAAAAACTCTTAAGTTTATAACTCCTTAGTGACTTGAATTCAAGGTCTTTATCAGATACACCAATGGTTGAATGAGCTGAAGTTGTGGCTAAATTGGTTGATGTGTTGAATTATAAAATATTACGGAGTATATGACAGTTTACTATTAGAAAGAGCAAGTTAAATGAAAGATGGTGTTCAGCAAATGTAGCAAAAAATACCTTAACACATTTATTTTGGTAACTTCACAATTAAGAACGCAAATATATAAAAAAAAAAATGTTTTGGGGTAAAAAGAACTGGCTAGTGAGAATGAAAAGCTAAATTGGATTAACAAATGAGCTCTAGATTCCTAAATAAATTGAGAGTACTAAAAATGAAATTCAAGCACGGATATGTTGATCAATATTCAGTAATGATTAAAATGGTTTAATTTGTTAAATTGTGCAATAATTTTAAATATGTAAAATAAAGAAAACGTCAAACTGTTATATATATGCAGCTAAAGGTATCTCTCGGCTTATTCTTTTTTATCATCTTACAATCTAGCAAAATGAAATAGAAAAACTAATAATTTATACAATGTGTGACATGGTTAGATAAAAAAAAGATTACTAAACATGCAAATTTTTTTGCTGGACTGAACATGCACTTGATATCAACTTTTAATGTAGTATTAAGTTTTTGAATTCTTCTTACGTTTTCATACGTTCATATTTTCTCTATTTCCCTCTGTGTTATTCTTCCGATTTTGGGCCCGTTTGGATGCTGGCGGTTTTCCCCGATCCGCCAAAAATTTACAAATGGAAACGCTGCATAATGCAGCGGTTTGGAATCCACCCGCCATTAAACAAACAGGGCCTTTGTATACAGTCTTACCGTAAGTAACCAAACACATAAGCTCTATTTTGAGAAGTGAGAAGGGAGATGGACACTTGTGAGATATGACCCTATCACTTTGTTAGTTAGTTACTCAATAATGGAAGGATCATCTTTTAGGGTGTTTATAAACTGAATATTTCATAAAATTAATTCCACTTTAGGTCCTCCGAGTTTTGTGTCATTTCCATATTTAGTCCTCATCTTTCACTTTATCCGTTTTTGGTACCTGACTATTGTTTTCTTGACCATTTTCGGTCCATCTCTGGGCATTTTTACTACCGAAAAAGGACTATATATGGTCAAGAAAACAATAGTCAGGTACCAAAAATGGATAAAGTGAAAGACGAGGACTAATTGTGGAATTGGTGCAAAACTCGAAGGACCATAAGTGGAATTTCTTCTAGAATCATATTCCTCATGAAGGGTCACCTTAGAAACAAGTCATATAAAACTTGTTTCTTCTCGCCATCATTACCCAATTTTAGTGATATATAGAAGGGCATAGAGAGCTTAAGAGAATTATTTCGCAGGGGTAAAGTTTAATAGAATCCGTTTGGTAACACGAAAATCGGTTGATTCAGCTGATTCTGCTGAAATTTATGAAATTCTGTGTGAAGTAGTTGCATTGGCTGATTCTGCTGATTTAAGGAAAAATTATTTTTGAAATATATTTTATTAATAAAATAAAGAAAAAATTATATGTAAAAATAGCTAAAATGGTCATCTACAATAACTTTAACAAATACAGCCAGAAAAGTAACTACAACCTTACTTTTTCTTATTATTACACAATTCAGCGTGCGAAAACTAAAGTAACATGTTTGATGAAAAAACTGGCTGATAAGCTTGATAACAATTTTATCAAACGACCTCCAATACTTAATTTACATTTTTTAATTTATGCATATTTGGGGGGCGTATGCACCTTTGTAACTCCACAACTCGTAAGTCGTAACATTGAAATTTGATGTGCTATATGTTCTGTAAGTCTAATGAAACCAGGTATAAACTATATAAAATCCCAAACTCTTCGTGGCTTGTTATTAGAGTTCCGGAAAATGGGATTTTTTGAGGAAAAAAAATTAAAAATGGCCCGTGCTTCGAAAATAAGAGTGCCATTAATTAGCTACTTCGTGTTGTACTAGTTCATCACTCTCCCATTTGCCCTTCTCTCCCTCAGTTCCTCCCAAATGAAAACCTTCATTGTATGGGAAGACGGGTTTCTCCATCAAAAATCATATTAGGCAGTGAAATGATCAGCCCACGGGCCATGGCAAATGGTCCCGTGTACGGCCTTGAACCCCGAGTCTTGCTTAAAAGAGACAATTTATTTATTTTTTGTCACGGGTTTACGAGATAAACATATACATAGAGAATATAAAACAGGGAATAACTCTTAAAAAGTGGCAGGGAATCGACTTTCATGTAGCTTAAGCCAACATTTGAAGCAAACTATGGTTGTGTTTGGACATGTTTCTTAGAATTGCTTCATGAAGCAATTCTCTTTCATGAAGCATAAAAATAAATTGGAGTGTTTGGGTGAAAATGTAGAAGTGCTTTAGGGTGCTCCAAATTACTCCTAAAAGCAGTGTTTTTAGAAGCGGGGGAGATCAACTTCTGAAAAATTGATTCTGATTCTACTTCTGCTTCTAAAAAGCAAGCAAAAGCAGAATTAGATCCAAACACCCCCTATGTATGGAACATGACAATATCGACTCCTCGAACAAATTATTTCCAGATACACCTTAAAATAATAACAAAAACAAAAAACAAAACAAAAAATGATATTGTTTATGAAAGTGTTCAAGTGATGAATAATAATTCTATTGCACTTATAACTTATTACATTACCCGTACAAAATTAATTTTCTTTAACAACAAAAAATATATATCAAGGGTACACTCGTACTGCATCTCTTAGTAGATGTAGTGTAATGAAGTAACAAAAATATTGCCAAACACTACATAGAAATAACTTCTATGTTTCTTTTCTAGATAGGAATATGTACTCCCACCTTGAAATGAAACTGTCATATCACGGCAAAAGTATTGCCACATTAATGCCCGATAACGCCACAAGATGACAGTATAATTTCCAGATGAAAGTACATACTACTCTTATTTAGGGAAATCAACTTGATTTCAGAAAATTTCCCTAGAATTTTTAACACCGCACTCCTAGGATGCATGGTCTACTCCTCTTGCAAAACATCCTTCTTCTAAAAGCAAACGGATCAGAAATACAAACCCCACACCAGAGATTCTGTTTGAATCCCCAATATGATGGCTCAAAACTCAGCATTGCCAGGTGTTCTAGGAAAAGGTATAGCATCCCTTATATTATCTAACCCGGTTGCAAATTGCACAAGCCTCTCAAAGCCTAGTCCAAATCCAGCATGAGGAACTGAGATACATACAAACAGGCATCAATTTTCAGTTATTTTCCCCACAAAATCAGACAAACGAGTATGTCTTGCAGTAACTACTGTTTCACTAGGAGTGTGATATAGCAGTAAATATTTACTCCCTCCGTCCCATTTATATTGTCCCGTTTTACCATTTCGGGAAGTCCCACTTAAATTGTCCCATATCATATTTGGTAAAGTTTGTGTGGCTCAAAAGCATTCTTACTTTATTCTTACTTTATCAATTAATATCAACCACACACACCCACTTTTCTTAAAACTCGTGCCACCCTCTTCCGTCCCAATATAAAAGGGACGGAGGTAGTATTAGGAAAGTTACTCGCATCTGTCTCATTTTAAGGTTTCCTGTTTGGTTTACAATGTTTAATCCATAATAAAGTCAACTCTATCCTAATTATGCATATTAATAATTAAAACTTATATATTCAGAAGCAGTTGAATATGATAAAATTATTATATAAAATCATACTTCCTCCATCCCGAAATTAACTTCCGGGTTTGATTTCAAGGGTTTTTAGGTAGGAAAATAGTAAAAGTTGACTTTCGAAGAGTACCCTTGCATAGTAAAGAGAGGTCCAAATTAATTAAATGAGGTAAATGAATAGTAAAAGTAAAGGGTAAATGGGTACATTGAAAGCAAGAACTTACCAAAAGTAGAAATAAAGTAGGAAGTTAATTTTGGGACATCCCAAAAAGGAAAGGTGGAAGTTAATTTCGGGACGAGGGAGTATATTAAAAAAGACTGCAATTTGGATCCAATTTATACAGTTTTAATATACAACTTAAAACAAGTGAGCAACTTGAGTAATAGTGTAGGGTTATGAGATTAAAGTGGGTATTAACTCAAAAAGATGTGGAGACTACAAAACCTGAACCATAACGGCGTAGATCAAGATACCACCAATAGCTTTCTTTATTCAGATTTAAGTCGTCTAAGCGTTTTTCCAGATACTCAATTCGTTCCTCTCTCTGGCTTCCACCCATAAGCTCACCCACCTTAAAGGAAACAACGGAATAGGATAAACGATTGAAGAGTATGTTCTTATGGCTGGATTGGCCACATACTTTATGATGTTAGAGAGACAACAGGAGCTATACTCAAAATGAGTGCACAGTTTAAACACTCTGTATATCCTTTGCAGTTTTTGAAAACTTATAAATAATTACTTTTTTATCATCTTTTTACAGAATATATTAAGCAAATTATTATTATTAGTCATCTTTAACATTTTCTTTAGCATTTAAGCTAATTTTTCTTGAAGAGAAACGTTAGGTGCATATTTGCACCATGAAGAACTATAAGGGCTAATTTGATCCTAGAGAAAACTCCAAGGGCATGCATATTTGCAGATTTTCCCATATGAATAGTAGTGAATTAAGGTATGCTACGAGAGGAAGGAAAAAAGGCAGGATTGTCAAATGAGTAGTTTAGAATAAAAGGTCAAAGAAAAACATGTGCTCTTTCAATCCCAATATTATATCCTGGTTTGACTTCACACGGCTTTTAATAAAGTGGAAAGTTTGTAGTTCAATTTTTCAGGGAAGAGAGCAACAATATCACCCACAAAATGATATCTTTAAAAGGAAAGAGGGGATTATTTAGGGCTAGAGAGAAAAGGAAAGAACGAGATTTATTATGACATTCAGAGAGCGTTATTTTGTTGACTGTACACATAAATAAGGATATCAATGGAAAAATAAATGCATACCCGAGGAACCAACAAATCCATAGCTGCAACAGTCTTTCCGTCATCATTCTCGCGCATGTAAAATGCCTTGATATCCTGCAAGTTTTTGATGGGGAACCCACAAATAATTGTTATCTGACACCACTTTATATTGTTAATCAATATAAGTCAATTTCAAAATTATTACCTTTGGATAATCTCTTATTATAACAGGGCAACCACCAAACACTTCCTCCGTGATATAGCGTTCATGCTCACTTTGCAAATCACATCCCCAGTTCACCTACAAAAATGCATAATAGATTAGTAAACCCTATAGCAGAATAATCAGTTGGGCATGAACATTAGCCCTTGTTTGGTAGTGGGATGGCAGAATGAGAGGAAGGTCGGAGTGATGTTCATCTTATTTATTTATTTATTCCGATGGTTGGGAAAAAATAAAGATAACATTTATGAAATGTTGAAATACATGGTTTTTCTCAACGCATAATATTTCATTAATCTAAGACTAGGATGTTTTTAATTGGACTGTAATTTGCTGGTCTGGTCTGGTTAAGTCTGGTCTGGTCTGTTTATGTCTGGTTTGGTCTGGTATGAACTGATCTGGTCTGATAAATGTCTGGTCTCTTCGTATTTTATAACTACGGAAGTCTGGTCTGGTCTGGTATGTTTAAGTATGGTCAAGTCTAGGACTGAGAACAGTCCAAGTAAAAACATCCTAAACATAGAAATAAATGACTAAACAACAGCCAAACCCTTCCCTACTCCTCAAAATATCTCAACCAAATCCCTTGAGCTGCAAATATAAATGACTTACAGACGTAGATTATTAAAAAACCCAAATGTTAATTTGAATAAAAGGACTTACTTGCCATTTAATATGATAACAGAAGGATTGTAAATTTGTAACACAAAATCTGATGCCAGTTTTGTAACCCCAAAGATACTTACTGGGAAGTCAAACTTTGTTTTTGCTTTCAGCAATAGTTCAATTGCATCAGTATAAGTCAACTGCACAAAATTTTTCTCAGCAACATCCTGTTGACAACAGGAATATAGAAGAAAAGATCACTTGCACCATATGCAAAATATATCAGCATTTGAATATCAATGGCTGAGCAGACTAGCAACTCCTACACTTAATCTTTTGATGATTCCTTTCTCAATCCAAGTATTGAAGAATTCCATGTCTTCTTTGCAATTCTCCAGAATATATTGCACCTTTCATGAATTACATTAATATAGGTGAAGTAAAAAATACAAGTATATATTAATACATATTGCATTCATACAAATTCAAGAAAGGAGCGATGGATCTGAAAAAGTGACATACTACGTACTGGAGATATGCGGTCGCACATGACATGTCATCATCTAAGTCAGCAAATGCAAGTTCGGGCTCAATCATCTTTCTTGTACAATAATACACAAGAATTATTTTTTTATAGTAACAACTTCTAAAGTGAAAAAAAACTAGCAAGTCATATATTCCGTCCAAAAAAATGTGTTTAGTCGAGGTAAAACTTTTTTAACAATGGCAAGTTACAAAAGTCACAAAATCTTAAGTTCATCACATTTAACTTGTATGTAATTTAAAATTTTGTTTTTTTATTTGACTGAATTCATCATGTTTAAACCGTTTTTACTTTTTTTTTTTGCCAAATTACATAAAAGATTAGCTTTGTTTAATGAAACCTGACTCTTTTGGGGCAAAAAAAAATTGAAACAAGAGTATAAAATAAGCAATAATCGATTTAGTCTGAAGGGGGTACCCAAAATTCTGCCAGGTGCCTGGAAGTGTTAGAATTTTCTGCTCTGAATGTGGGACCAAATGTATACACCTGTGCACAAACCAAACAAATCCATATCTCATTCAAAAGGAAGTAAGGAACAGAAATGGTAAATTTGAAAAAGGTCCATGTCAATAGGAAATTTCCATTGACATGCCATAAAATAAATAAATAAATAAATAAGACTAATGCTAAAGGTACCCCAAAAGAGGGTTTCCCATTCTTACCCCGGCCTAATTGGCCCCACTTAAATGTGTTGCCCCATTTGTGGCCACACATTAGGCCGGGGTAAGAATGGAGTACCCCATTTTGGGGTACCTATAGGCTATAGCATTTCTCAATAAATAAAATGATGAATAGCTAAGAGAGTATACATCACTAAGAGCAGTTGCGTATGTTTCAGCATTGAGTTGTCCAGAAACTGTTAAAAAGGCTGGTTTCCCAAAAAAATCCTGTAATATAAAGATGCAGAACCATCTTTAAAAAATTAAAAAATACAAACATATTTATGAGGATAAAACCCTAGTAGGCTAGTACTAACAGAACTTAGCTTATCAGTGATCATCTAGCTGCTTTTCAACTTCATGGAGGAAAGGGTGAATGAATTAAACACATGAGTAATCTTTTACTTACTTGAGACCAGTCAACAGAACCAGATTCAGTTTTAGGGATATCATTCACTGGAGAGTCTTTAGGCTCTTTAGAGGTTGGGATCTGTCATGTAAACAAAGCCCTTATATTGTTATATGAAGAATAAAAGTAAGCCTATGATTGGCAAAAAACTGATAAGTTAGCTGATAGCGGATATGATAACTTCCAAGTTATGGCTACAAAACCATAAGTTACACAGAGTAGTAGATAAGCTAGATGATTTTATGGTCTCATATGGTTTGTAAAAACTACTCCCTCCGTCCCCTTTTAAATGTCCCGGAAGAGGGTGGCACGAGTTTTAAAAAAAGTGGGTTTGTGTGGTTGATAGTAATTGATAAAGTAAGAATAAAGTAAGAATGATTTTGAGCCACACAAACTTTACCTAATAAGGTATGAGACAATTAAATAGGGACATCCCAATATAGTTAAACGGGACATTTAAAAGGGGACGGAGGGAGTAGTTGATAAGCTAGTTTACAAATTTAAAGTATATGCAAAAGCCTACAAGGGTATGTTTAAAGTAATACCCTTTGTCCTTTTTCCTTTTCTGTCCATTCCAAAATTATCTAATCTTCTCTTTTAAGGAAGATTAAAAGGGGGGCAGGGAGTTAGAATAAAAGTGATGTTAAAATGGTACTGTATCCATAATACTTGTTTTAGCTTACTTGAAAAGGTACTCCATGAAGATAATTAAAAAAACAGGACTTATAGAAAAAGTCGGCTCAACCAAAAGAAACATGTGGAAAGATATCGATGAAAAAGCTAATAACTAGCTTACGACATGAAAAATATAGTCTGATACATATACTTTCAAAACACCAAACAAACAAACGGTAAGGGTTAGAACCTAGAAAAAGCTAGGGAAAGAAAATAGAATGAAATGATAAATAAGAAGGAAAGAAAACTTGGGGAAGATAAATGATTCAAACTCAATAAATTCATTTTAGATATTTTTTCAAAGTCATTTTATCCATATATTTGTAATATGCAAAAGAGACTAACAAAACTAACTATGTGTAAATTTTGGAAAAGTTTTTTTTAAATACGACTTCCCTAAGTATTTCTCAAACATAAAAAATTAACTACTCCTTCACTTTTTTCCTTTCCCTGCCATATGTTGGGTTACGAACATACAAATACACTTTCTGAATAGAGAGAATTTATTAAAATCAAAACTTGCATACCAAAGTTGTCACACAAAACTGTTCACCAGCTCCTTCACAATCAGAGGCAGTGACAATGGGACTTGAGACCCAAACAAAACCATTTTCTTGGAAAAACTTGTGTGTTGCATATGCCAAGGCATTCCTCACCCTTGCAACCTAAGAAAGAACTCACACAATCAAGACTGCAAAGTGGTGAACATAAAGTTCAACAAAGGTGGCATTAGTTGAAAAAGAAGTGAAGTTTTAGGCAATATAACATGTATACACTTGAGCCCAGGTACCACAGCAGCCCCTCTGGGTATGCCCATATGGGTCGAGATTCCGAGAAACCTTAAAAGATTGTCAAAAAGCACTAAACGCCCCTACATTGGACTGGTTTGGCTTTTCAGACAACTAATCAGCTTTTAGCCACTTTTGAGCCAAATTTCATTTCTTATAAGTCCTTGACAATTTTGTTATCCTTTTATGTATCATCTCAAATAAAAAACTATTGCATACTCTTACATACTCTTGAAAAGGAGTCATGGGAGCAGCGTCTTGTCAAAAAAAATGACAGGGGAAGGATTTACCCTTATACACCCTTGGGGTGGGACCCCTCCCCAGACCCTCACCTTGTGGGGATGCCTTCGTGCACCTGGCTTCCCTTTAATCTTATTGGTATTACACATTTAATCAGTCATTCCGCCCAAGCATATCACTTAACTATTAATTCAGCCAATACAATCAATTAGTATATTCAGTCATCAAGCATTTACCAAACGGGTCATAAGTTTAAGGCAATCTAGCAAAAAGACATATGTGGATCCACAACGTTGAATAAATCTTGAAAATAAAGCATGGGTACCATCCAACAATCAAGTCATACCGCACCAAAAGTATTTGTTCTAGGGCGAAGATGTGCCTTGGTTCTCAAAAATTCTTTACTGGCTCGCTTCTTCTGAATGGGGAAGGAAGGATCGCTTTTACCAACCTGAAAATTATCAAGAAAAGCAATTACGAAGAATTAAGGCTGTGTATGTGATGGGGAAATGGTAGGAAAGTCGGTATCTGAAGCAGTTATCAAAAATAGTTTTTTATGTTTGGTTGTACCTAGTAAGAATGGTGCTTCATTCTAGTGCTAACTGTATCAATTTTGAAATTACATTTCTTTTTTATTGGAATCATCTGATTCTCTCTCGGAGCTTTATATGAAGCACACATCATCATGTTCTCATGGGCACACACAAAAAAAAGCAATAAAAAGAAATATATATATATATAGTGGGTTTGAACTGATTTTTTACTTTTGCAGGAAAGATTTTCCTTCCAAATTTCCCTTCTGTTTTCTTCCCCCAACATTTTCAGGTTCCAAACTGATCCTAAAAGATCCAACAAGAAGAAAAGTGTGGACATTTGAGAAGGTAATGATGGATAAATCAAGGTATCAACTTGATGCCTACCATACAGTCCCACATTAGCCAACATTGTATATTGAACATATGAATTATTGTTGAATACAATGGGAGCTTCATACTTCCTAGTTCAATGCTCTAAGACAATATTGAATACCTACTAACTACCACATTTCATCACTCCAAAAAATCCTTGAAGTGTAATGTGACTTAGTCCAGAAAGTGTAGGGAAAAAATTGATCGTTCTATTGGGTGAGTTCTTATGATATAATCTTTGGAGTTCGGATAAGATATCAAGATATGGTTTGAGATTTTGATCTACTGCTACTAGTACTTTAGTAAACAATTTCGTTCTAGAATGCTAAACCACATCATAATCGATTATTTTTTTTAAGAAACCACATCATAATCGATATTCCACAGGAAGAGTGATTATGCTAAGAGCACTTGTTTTCTTTGTATCTTTTTACAATTTAGAATCCAAATGATCATTGAAAGCCTTAGTTTTGGCAATTTTGTCAACCATCTAACAGGGCCCAGTGACCCACCTAGTCCCTACGCTCGCACACAATGGAGATCTAGGAAAGGATATAGCATTTTGATGTGATCAAAATAGCCCGACATTACAAAAACCTAACCCATATGCAATTCAATTTTCGTTTGGTAATGTTTTTCCCAAACTGTAAAAATCTCAACTAAATAGAAACCAATAAAAACCAAAAGGAACAAAACTATAAAAAAACCAATATAAACTATGAAACCTGAATGCCGAAGTGTGAAGCCAAATATAAACGAAGAGAGTTGAGTTTGGTTTTAATCCAACAATTGGCAAGTATATGGAGTCAAATTGTATGACTCTAGCACACAGGGGAGGAACTCCACAAGTTGCTCAAGGCCCAACCTTCTACTGGCAATATATGTTTTTAGGATCTGTTCTTACATTTCTACAGTACTAACACTGTTCCCCTTTTTTAGTTCAGTCGTGAATTACTTTTTATTAAATTTCTCTTTGGAGAAGTGTACACTGTTATAGATAAAATGAAACAATCATGCAGTCATCATTCTCTATTGGCATTTGGCAATTACTTTCCATTTTAGGTTTATATATCAGATATTAGGTAAAAGCATATCCAAATAATAAAAAAGCACCCTACCAGTTACCAAAAAAAAAGTTTTGATATAACTAGTTTTCTGGGTTACTCCACTTGGAAGACAAGTAACCAAAAAATGACGGCAATATTATTTCAATTGTGTGATTTAAGGAGATGAAAAGGAGCTGGTTACCATTACAAGCTTCCCAACTTGCAGCTCTATTTTCTGTTTTGATCCTTGGCTGCGTACTATGGTGCCTTGTATCCACAATGATGCTCCTGTTAAGATGAGGCCATTCTCGACCTATTAAGCAACAACAATGCTTAAGGTAAATAAATTACAAAAATCACAACCTTCCAACAAAAGCAATGAAATACAAACACATATACACTTTGTTTACTTTTTTTAAAATATCAATTGTCAAGAGCAGCAACAAAGAAGCATCAGTCTTCTACAAGCTAAAAGCTTATACACAATGCACACGAACTTTGTCTGAAAAAACTCTTGAGCAACTATTATTAATATCACTCAACCGTCAGTCCATAAAGCTCCAAACTTTATACTCAGGTCCGCAATCAGTCACCTTAAAAGAATGACTGACTCCCTTTTGGGGAAAATGGATTATGGAATCATTCAAATAGGAGGTACGCACTTCAGAGACCTTTTATTACATCAATATAGGAAATACTTTTACTGAAAAATCATTAAACTACTTGGAACAAAAAATGGAGGTCTTTTTGGAACTCAGAAAAATGCTAGGGAAAACAATGGGGGGAGCATTTGTTCGGACTCAATAAATTTAGTTTTTCATATTCATTCAAACTCATTTTATTAACTATTTCAATGCAGTATCTGCAAAGACTAGTTAGTCTAAACAAATATGTAGATCATCATCATCATCACTACCCCAGTGCTGCAAAGGCTCCCACCTATGGTGGGGTAAGGAGGGGTCGGATGTACGCTGATAGAACACTGGATAAATCAGAACAATTTCAAACAGTATATCAATCTCAAGTAGTAAGAATTGAGAGAATTAGGGTTTATTGATCTGAGAACAAGAAACGAGTACAAAGAAATGGGTGGGACAGTTCGAGATGCCCAATCTCCTACAAGCCAGTCAACAAGTCTAACAGCCTGTCTAAAAATAGCTAACTCCTTCTATTTATAGTCATTTATCCACGCAGGGATAATAGAACTGACTTAACAGACTATTAACTACCCAACTTCCTATTTCTTCTTGTGTATACTCTGTCAAAATAATGAGCTGGCAGCTGCTCGTGTCTATCAATACTCCCCCCCTGAAATATCACCTTGTCCTCAAGGTGAAACTCTGGGAAGTAGTTCTTCATCTCCTGCACATTCTCCCAAGAATTCTCAAAGTCTGGCAGTTCCTTCCACTTAATCAGGATTTCAGTTTGCCCTTCTTTGTTTATTCTAGCCTCCAACGCCTTCTCAGGTGTTACTTGTAATTCCAAATCCTCCTTCAGGCATTTGGGTAAGGGTTGAAAGAAAGTGGTAGGGGATATCACCTTCTTTAATAAGGAAACATGGAAAACAGGATGTATTCTGCTTTCCTCAGGAAGTCTCAATCTGAATGCCACTTCACCTATCTTCTCCATTACTTCAAAAGGGCCATAAAATCTGGGGCTCAATTTCTGATTAAGCCTTTTAGCCAAACTCCTTAGCTTATAAGGCTGAATTTTCAAATATACCAAATCACCAACTTCAATCTGTATTTCCCTTCTGTGCCTATTGGCTTGTTGTCTCATTTGATTCTGTGCTTTAGCAAGATTCTCTTTTAGCTCATCTAGCATACAATTTCTCTGTGCAGTCAGTCTGGATACCTCTTCTACAGTAGTTAGATTGACATCACCTCTAATTACTGCAGGAGGTTCTTGTCCAAATAAGGCCTGATAAGGTGTTTGTTTTAAAGAAGCATGAAAATTTGTGTTGTACCAAAACTCAGCCCAATGCAACCATTTGCTCCACTGTCTTGGTTTGCTACCAGTCAAGCACCTTAAGTACGTTTCTAAGCATCTGTTGACCACCTCTGACTGGCCATCAGTCTGAGGATGATATGTTGTACTATATTTAAGTTGAGTGCCTGCCAACTTAAATATTTCAGACCAAAATGAGCTCATGAAGATGCTGTCTCTATCACTGACTATGGTTTTAGGAAACCCATGAGTTTTGACCACCTCCTTGGTAAAAACTTCTGCCACTTCTTTAGCATTGAAAGGATGTGAAAGTGCTATGAAGTGAGCATATTTAGTCAGTCTGTCAACTACTACTAGAATAGTGTCTTTCCCTTCAGATTTAGGTAATCCACCTATAAAATCCATAGTAATATCTGTCCAAATACTGTTAGGAATTGGCAGTGGTTGTAGTAATCCAGAAGGTTTCAAGGCCTGATACTTGTTTGTCTGACATACTGCACATCCTTCCACATATTTCTGTATCTGTTTCTTCATCCCTTGCCAATAAAACAAGTTTGATATCCTTTTCATAGTTCTGAAGTACCCTGAGTGTCCCCCCATGGCTGTGGCATGATATTCCAGCAAAATCTTAGGAATTCTGGTCGATGAACTAGGTAATACTAGTCTGCCCCTGTAATATAATAACCCCTTGGAGATCTTATAATCCTTGTACTGATCTGGCTGAGATATAATCTTCTGAATCAGTCCTTGACACTTAAGATCTGCTTTCAATTCTTCTTCTAAACCTTCCCACTCCTGGCAAGTAACAATGGATAAGGCTTTCAGATAAGGTATCCTGGATAATGAATCAGCTGCTTTATTTTCTTTTCCTGGCTTGTATCTGATAGTGAAGTTATACCCTAATAACTTTGATGTCCATCTTTGTTGCTCATCCCCCATCAATCTTTGCTCTGTTAGAAACTTCAAACTCTTTTGATCTGTATGTATCTCAAAAGGTCTTCCCAGAAGATATGGCCTCCACTTTTGAACTGCCAACACCACTGCCATTAACTCTCTTTCATAAACAGATTTCTGCTGATTCCTTTTTGATAATTCCTTACTCATATATGCAATTGGTCTTCCTTCTTGCATCAAAACTGCCCCCAGACCTGTTCCTGATGCATCAGTCTCTAGAATGAATACTTTATCAAAATCAGGTGTAGCAAGAACTGGTAGAGTAGTCATTCTTCTCTTTAATTCCTCAAATGCCAAAGTTGCTGATGGTCCCCATTGAAATTTATCTTTCTTCAAAAGCTGAGTTAGAGGTAAAGCAATGTGACTATACCCTTTGACAAATCTTCTATAATACCCAGTCAGTCCAAGGAAACCTCTCAATCCTTTTAAATCTTTGGGTATTGGCCACTGAACCATAGCCTCAATCTTAGTAGGGTCTGCAGCTACACCCTGACCAGAAATGATATGACCCAAATAGACTAACTGAGATCTGCCAAAAGAACACTTCTTTGAATTTATAACCAACTGATTTGCATTCAAGGCTTGTAATACTTTCCTCAAATGTTCCTTATGATCTGTCCTTGATTTACTGTATATGAGGATGTCATCAAAGAAAACTAATGAAAACTTCCTCAAATAAGGTCTAAGAACCTGGTTCATGAGGGCTTGAAAAGTTGAGGGTGCATTAGTGAGACCAAAGGGCATTACTAGGTATTCGTAATGGCCTTCATGGGTCCTGAATGCTGTCTTCTGTCTGTCTTCTTCTCTCATTCTGATCTGGTGATAACCAGATTTCAGATCCAGTTTGGAAAAAATCTTAGCTCCACCCAGTTCATCAAGCAGTTCTTCTATGATGGGTATAGGGAATTTATCAGGTATTGTGATTTTGTTTAAGGCCCTGTAATCCCCACAGAACCTCCAGCCCCCATCTTTTTTTCTTGCTAGAAGAATGGGGCTGCTATAGGGGCTGTTACTTGGTTGAATGATCCCTTCATTTAGCATCTCTTGTATAATTCTTTCTATTTCCGTCTTCTGGTACTGAGGGTATCTATATGGCCTCAGGTTTGGGATTCTAGCTCCTTCTTGTATCTTTATAGCATGGTCACAATCTCTCTTGGGTGGCAGTTTCTTCAAAGGTTGAGAAATAGTAGGAAATTCAGCCAGTATCTTTTTCCAAGTCTCCTCCTCTTCATTTTCTTCTTGTTCACTTTTGACATTGCCTTCACAGTATATGAAATACCCTTCTCCAGCATCCTGTAATATCTGAGTAGTTGTCTTGAAAGACACCTCCATTGAATTGAATTGTTTATCCCCTTGAATCAGCTTTTCTTCCCCATTTTCTTCCCACTTTATTGATTGCTTTTGGAAGTTAATCTCAACATCTCCCAAAGTAGTAAGCCAAGCCATTCCCAATACCATATCAGTGCCTCCCAACTCTAAGATATAAAAATCCTGTTGTATTGTTGTGTCTTGCAAACATACATTGAATGCCTCACATCTCGCATTATTGCATATCTTGTCCCCATTTCCTATCTGTACTTTATAACCATTGATGGTAGTGTAAGGAATCTCCAGTTTATCCACCATCTTCTGAGCAATGAAATTGTGAGAAGCTCCACTATCAATCAATACTTCCACATTTATTTCTCCCCATGCTCCTTTGATAATACCTCTGATTTTGAATGCTCTTAAAGAAGGAATACCTTCTTTGCTCATCAAGGATAGTTGCATGGATTTGGATTCCATCAAGATCTCTTCCTCCTCTGAACTATTATCTTCTGAATTATCTGAATCATCCTCTTCTGCTGAATCTTCTACCATGATCAACTTGTAGTGTTTTAGTTTACAAATATGTTGGTGATTCCATTTGTCTCCACATTTAAAGCAAAGTCCTTTTCTGCTTCTATTCTGATATTCTTCTTGAGATAACTGTGGGCCCACTTTCTTGAATGCAGAAGGTTGGATCTCTGTGATATTCTTCCCCATGGATTTTTCCCCAGAAGACTCTCCTTTGTACTGCCCTGCACCTTTTCCCATAGAACTGTACCAAGAGTTATTAGCCCGGGCTTTGTAATTATCTCCTTCAGAATGAGATTTGTTAACATAAGCACCCTTTTCTTTTCTCCCATATCTGTCTTCCTCCATTCTTTTCAACTGTATTGCATCATTTTTTTTTTCTATCAAAGTAGCCTTCTCCATAATTTCAGTCAAGGATTTTGAGACATATAATTTCAGTTCTGCTTTGATTTCATTCTTCAAACCCTTAATGAAAACACCCCTCAGCAGCTCTCTGTCTTTGTTTTTCTGATGAGAAGTCACCATTTCAAATTCATCTCTATAATCCTGTACAGATCCTGTTTGTTTCAGACTTAACAAATGATCATATGGATTCTGAATTAATTCTGGTTGAAACCTACGTATGACAGAGTTCTTTAGGGTCTCCCAATCAGTTACTTCAGTTTGACTTTCCCACACATGAAACCAGTTTAAAGCCCTGTCCTCCATTGCCACCATAGATGCTTCAACCCTTTCTTCCTCATCAATATTATTCAGTCTGAAATATCTTTCCATGCGTATAACCCAATTATATGCACCAGTTCCATTAAACAGGGGTAAGTCAATCTTCCTACCAGACTGTATAGGGTTTCTATAATCCTCATTTCTTCGTCTGTGATTTTGAACATGAGAGTGAGTAGAATTACCTCTGGAATGACTCGGACTACTTGAGTTTCTCGATCGATGAGTTTGTGGCGATCGCGATCTCCTTCTTTCGCGCCTTTCATCGTTCATCGTATCCAACTTCTCCGTTAGTTTCGCGATCGCAGCTTGCATCTGAATCAAGGTTTCTTGCGTCGTATTTTGGTTACGCTCCATCGCCTCCATCTTCTGTTCCATTTTTGCTCTGGTTCGAACCATTCACAGCAAGAACGGGAAAAAATTTCTGGTAATTCAACGAAGGATTAGGTCACCAGAAAGATGCTCTGATACCAATGATAGAACACTGGATAAATCAGAACAATTTCAAACAGTATATCAATCTCAAGTAGTAAGAATTGAGAGAATTAGGGTTTATTGATCTGAGAACAAGAAACGAGTACAAAGAAATGGGTGGGACAGTTCGAGATGCCCAATCTCCTACAAGCCAGTCAACAAGTCTAACAGCCTGTCTAAAAATAGCTAACTCCTTCTATTTATAGTCATTTATCCACGCAGGGATAATAGAACTGACTTAACAGACTATTAACTACCCAACTTCCTATTTCTTCTTGTGTATACTCTGTCAAAATAATGAGCTGGCAGCTGCTCGTGTCTATCATACGCAGCCTTACCCCTGTGCTTTAGTAAAAATCGCATCGAAAATTGCATGGACTGACTGTTGCTTCATAACAAAGAAACGCAAACAGTTTAGAGACCCATTTTGCTTTATTCCATTATGCAAATATGTAGATATTTTAGAAGAATTAATCATACTTAATTTTCTTTCGCATTTTCTATGCTAAAGCCAAACAATAAAATAACTTGTTTTTCCCTTTCCCTAGCATTATCCAAACATGCCATTTGATAAATTCCCAAAATCCTTAACTTCCAATAGTCCGTTTCCCAATTCTATAATCAAACCTATTGAGATAATGTTCTGAAATGCAGGGGTTGAATTCAAAGAGTAGTTCAAAGAAAAGTATTTCCTACACCATACTTAGTTTCTTAAGTTGCTAGAGATAGGTGGCAAAACAATCGATATGTACAGAACAACTATTCACACGTCCTACATTATTTATTCAATTTCTATTGGGGCTTTATCTGATCTCCTGCATTTTGGACCAAAACTCCTCACAACTCCAGATAGAACACTACACCTCAAGAGTTGTCAATAACACCAATAAAAACCAAATGAAAATATGAATGTCTCATTTGTACTACCTGATCATAGCCCTCTGCATCCGAGCTCATTACACATTGCATATTCGAAAGACTAGACCCGTCATTAATCTGCAAAAGCAAAAAAAAAAAGGATAGGACAAATCACAAATGGTGTGAAACACTAAAAGTTTAAAACTTTTCGACCAACAAATGCAAAATGAATTCTGCATTAGTAGGACAATATCAATACCTCTATAAATGTAATGCTGCTCTGAACTCTCACAGTCCGTACCCAACCTCGAATCACCAATGCCTCACCCAATCTGTCCAAACCCTCATCAGGACCTCCTTTGATATCCGCAATTCTAACTCTTTTCCGGAATTCCCTGATTTTGCTGCCTCTTTCAGTTTCTTGAGTCCCGAAACTCACAGTGAAAGGCCTCTGGATTGATTCGCTTGATGAAAAAGATGAGCGAACTACGGAGCAGAAGCTCTGGCGGCGACAGAAGAGCTGTGATGGTATGGGATAAGTGAGAGGCTTTGAAAAGAAACAGTGGTGGGTGTTGTGGACGGTGGCGGCTTTGGTGGTTCTGCGGCAGAGAGAGAGGAAGCGGACGGCAGATAAGGGGTTTAGGCTGAGGGAAGTGGTGGCTGGCGACAGAGTCATGGCGGCGACGTGGATATTACCAATTTACCACTGTCAGCGGCACTGGGTAAGAGTTGCAAGTTACAACTCGCAGGCTTGATACCACGTTACACAAACCAGTGCGGTAAACAAGGCAGGCTTGATAACTTATTTGTCTCCTTCATCAGTTGTGTCAAACTGTCAACTGCCTCACTCATGATTCATGAATCTCTTCTGCTATCACCAGTTTGTGAAGGAGAGCTAATTTTGTTCACCTCTCGTGGCTCTCGAATGAGGGCGTTCAGTCGTTCACCCCACCCTTTTGGTCTGTAATGTGCCAGGTTAATTCATTTGTTATAATTTTTTCATTAATGGTTCAATTTTAAAAAAAAACATATTGGAATTTTTATTTTTTATGATTTTTATATTGTACCAAAAATGCATTTTTTAAATAAAAGAATGACTAAAAATGATTTCTGGAAAAAATATATCTCTGTCAAATTTTTTCATGCAATATCAATATAACTGGAAAGATCATGAAATATTTAGTTTGATAAATTTTTACAAAATTGGATATAAATAAAACAATTTCAGCGATTTGAAAAACAAAAAAATGGAATGCCACATGATAACCAAAGAAAGAAGGGGGTGATCATCACCCTCTTTAAATGGTTCCGAATTATCTATCTGACTTTAACAGTCAAGTAGGGTATGTGACTTTAATAATCGTCTCATCCATTATTTGCAGTCATCTTATAGCTTTCCTCCCTCTTTGTTGTCGTTGATCTGCGAAAGACATCTATATCGTGTAGCAGAGGATCCAAATCCTCTTTAAAGGGAGTGAATGAAACTGCACTCTATGTTAATCCATATTTTCAACTTATTAGTTGTATCAACCAACTTTTCATATGTAATTTTAATTTCTTGCCCTAAATTGTGTAATGATCAATATGAGTAGGGTTAAAACTAATTTTCTAGTTGAATTGGTTGAAGTTACGTAAATGATCATTTTGGCTATTTTCGTATAATATTTTCTTAATTTTATAAATGCAATACATTTTGAATATAATATTTTCATATTCGGCTAATTCAGTCACTCCTGTTAGAATTTTATTAAGTTTACCAAATTAAACCCATAAAACTAATTTCGATGTTACCAAACAAGTATTGCGTTTTGATTAGTCTCTCCCAATCTAGTTATCAATGTTAATGATTTCAAATCCAAATATTTTTCTTTCAAAAAATCCAAATATTTAATTGTTATTGACAAACTAATACATTCATTTCATCGATTCAGTTTTTTCTTTTTTCTTTTGCCCCAATAATAACCACCATATTTGGTGGGGTAAGAATTGAGAAACTCTTACTGGAATTACTAATATTATAAGAAAAGTACAAAATGTTGATAATTGAAAAAACTTTAAAAACAAAGCAAGAGAGTGAACTAACAAGAACGCTAAAGATGAGAAGCATTATTAATCAGTCAAGTTTGAGGAAGCGGTCTAGTCCAGCTAGTCGCCGACTCACTCTCCCTTATGGGAGTCCCCGGGTTCAATTCTTAATGGAGTGAGATTGATCCCAGTTTACCTTAGCCCCCCCCCCCCAACCCCAACCCCCCCCCCCCCCGACGCCCCCTGGGGTAAAAAACAGAAAAAATTAATCAGTCAAGTTCAATGACGGATTTGTACTGATCTAACTCCAATGTTGTTCCATTTTCTTCCTTTTTTGGAAACCACCGTTGTAAACCTTCCTCATTTGGTATCTCTATCAATTTCTCTTTTGGTGGACTTCGAGGAAGAAGCCCTCCTTTTTCCATGGCCTTTTTTTTCAAATTTTGATTGATATTTGACTGGTACATTTGAAAGTCTACTTTTAATTCAACCAAGAAACCTTTATACTCCTTTCAATTTTTCTTATAATTTAATAAGAGTTAATATATTCACTTTACATATATTTTTCTGTATACAAATAATAAACAAATAAATATGTTTCTATTAATAAATTTGTATTTTTATTTTTAAATAGTTTATAATTTTCACATATTCACGCAATTCATTTTGGAAATCAATCTTGAATAAATATTATTTTTACTTCATTTGGTTAATATAATGAATAAAAAAATATTTTTTAGATTTTGATAAATTAGTATGTTATATGTCATGACTTCCCAACTACTAGTCATGATATATATTTTGGAATTGTGAAGTGAGAAGGTAAAGAGATCTGAAGGAGTGTTCTTATTTTACATGTCACACAAACACCTTTCTACCTTTTTAAAAAGAGTGCAATTTCTTTTATGAATTTCTTGTATGCATAACTAACTAAGGGCGTGTAAAAAATGTGTACAAACAACATGTACAAATAGACCTTTTATGAAGAACGGTAAATGTGAAATGAAAGACAATTCATGTACCGTACACTTGGTGGTACATCGATCACTATGCTGCAGTTTAGTCGACCTAAGTGTGAGTTTTAAAATTTTCATTTTTCAAATGTTTAGTTCATGAGTACTATATAAGTACTATATAAAGTAAGTTTGAACTATAAAAAATGGATCAGAATAAAACGCCAAGGTATGAAGGGTTTCTGCCATCAATTTCTTATACTCTTCTACAATTGAGCAACTTCGTCTAATCCAACCTTGTAAACTAAAGAATGGATTTTTCCTTGAATATTACTAATAAAAATGTCATGGACAAAAATGTGACTTAATAACTATTCATCCATCACATTTCAAAGAGTAATATTTATGGAAATACCGATGAATTAGCTTGACTGCTTGAATTATATTCCGTGAAATAGTAATCACAGAAGTTTTTTAGAAATTGCACAATATAGAATTAAACACATTCACAAAATTCAAAAATAGATTTAAGTGTGTTTTATTCCCCAAATAGGACTTATTTAGCCCTATAAAAAGAATAACTTGATTAAAATTTCCCAAAATATGAGTAAATGAGTCATATTTTGTGAATAAAACATTGATGGTCCTATTTATGAATTTTTTTTCATGTTTTAGTCTTATTTAGAGAACTTTCTCGCTTTTTAACTGTTGTTGACTCATTCCTAACTCATCTACCTAAAAAGTATCACATATAGGCCCCGCTTGTTTTCCAGTGAGTTGGTGCATGCACGTTGCAAAGTGCAGCGCTTTGTAGCTAAAAATCAGCATATTGACTAAAATGTTGTTACTATACCCAAACAAGCCACAAATGCTTACTTAGCTTCTAAAAATATTGATAATGTGTGGCATTGCCTACAAGTCACACCCAATATATGACAACATATTTCAATGTTTTCATGGTATTTGTTCGCCAACGTGGAAGCATCATCATGTCATCTTCAATTTAAAAACAACCTTTCATGTAACGCTATCTCAACTTTCCTTTTGAAACTTTATTTTTCACTTCAAATTAAAGTGAATGGCCTCATGGCTGATAACAACTAGAGGTGTTTGGATTGTGTGCTTCACTTATTTGTTTGTATGTCTTTACTTCTTCTGGTGATGTTGCAGCGCAAGTAACATAGTTCTTCTTTTTAATACACTTTCTTAAATTGAATTTCAACAATATTTTCATTGATATGCATAGAGTAAAATTTAATCATAAAATTGATCTAATTATTAAATACTTTGAATGATTATATATATTGAAGCTTAGAACAACTGAGAAAGAGAGAATTAGACTTTTTGGCGTCAATAATTTGCTAATGGAAAGAAGGGGTGCTCTTTATACTAAGATCAAAGAACTTGAGGATCTGTTAGCCAAAAGGGACCAAACAGATCAGACTATTTTCTTTAACCAGCCTAAGGACACTCGTTTCTATAACGCCAAAGAAGGCTTGGGTTTGACCAATCCTCAGAACCTGAAAAAGGTCAACTGTAGACAACTCTATGATGTTAAATACATGAAAATAGGATTGACCAAACTCATGGCCTTCACTGGTGCTGAAGAAACGAATGCCCTTGAGGATGAAAAGAGAAAGACAAAGGCTGGTGTCGAAGTCCCTTTTGACTACACAGAGTTGAACAAGAGTTACAAAACCAAAGAACCCCCGCTAACATCTGCTGATGAAGTCATAACTTATGCTCCTGAAAAGGAAATTGTGCAAGATGGAGAGGAACCTTCAACTTCAGAACCTGTAGTCAAACCAGCATACATTCCACCTCTTGTGAGGAAGTTTGCTGAGTTAAAATAATCTTTTGAAAAGGAGAAACAAGTTTTAGAAAAGGAAAGAGATCAACTTTTGAAAGAAATATCCATGTTAAAAACATCCTCTCAGTCCATCACAGTTTCTCAACCCTCTTCCCTTTCTTCCCCAGAAAATTGTTTAGAAAATCCAACCAACGGTTCTAAAACTTCTTCAACTCACTCCGAGTCTCCTTCTCCGAAAAGGAACCAAGTGAATAAGAGAGTAAAGAAGAGAGGTGAGTGGATCGAGGAGAAGTTGAGAAGAAGGAAAAGAGAAGAAGAGTCTCATCTAGGAAATAAGAATCAGCGTTCGAGTGCCTTGTTTTATGCCAAGAATAAGTCTAGATCTGGCATTAGTGAGCTTTCAACTAGTAATACTAGAAGTGGTGTTCCTAGGAATCTCCTAAGTGAACCCTCGACTAGTAATGCTAAAAGAGTGGCTCCTAAGTTTTCTAGTTCTAAGACATCTGTCAAGAATCGCTACTCTAGTGCTTGTTCTCTGAATTGTGTTTAGCCAATGAAAGTTTGCTGTTTTGAGCCTGCTTCCTCCTCCATCAAAGATAAGAATGTGAATGTTCAGAGATGCCCAAAGAAATCAACTGCTGTGAAGGTGAACTTTGAGGGAGAGTACAAATTGCCGTGTTTAAGGTATCCCCTCAAGTTTCGCTCACTTAAACATTTGAGAAGGCTCTCTCAGGAAACAATTTTAAAAGATCATCTGTCTGAACATTCACTCACTGTTAACGAAATCTCTCTCGCTCCAAAGCTCAAACAACAATGGGTTCCTAAGGCCGAAGCTGAGAAACTAAGAACGTCGAATCCTTCTCAATCAGCTGGCTTAGGTTCCCACATCAAACAAAAGTTAAAACAACTCTTCACCACTAATAAGGATGGACCCATCTGGAGGTGGGTACCAAAACACACTTAATCTGTCTTGCAGGTCCGTCATGTGTGGTACCTGATTCGATTGCTCCACACACATGGCGGGTGAGAAGAGCTGTGAGCAATCAACTGGTACACATTATTAAGGGGGAGTATTGGCATGTATACTACCCCACTGAGCAGAATATCAACAAATGCACACCTCAACACCAACACATGCCAAGAAGAAACAACAAGTGCTTATTCTGAGGGGGAGTGTTTCTTTGTCACTCCTCCTGGTGCCTTACAACGAAGAAAGCACATATCAAGGGGGAGTTTTCTACTTTACTCCCCGGGTGACAAACAACACCTTGCACATTCTGAGGGGGAGTTACAATTTTCTCCTCCTGACGCAAATCAAGGATCAATGCCAGACAACCCAAGGACGTTATGGCAGAACCAGTAGCAATCAAGACAACTCAAGGATGTCGTGGTGGTTGTTCTCAAAGGCCGCAAAATCTAGAAGGCCCTAAACAAAAATTGCCGAAGCACCAGGGGTGTATCTCCAACAATTCTGGGGAACACTCAACTAAGCAAGAGATGCCTCTGGTGCGAGAATTCTGAAACCCACCATTGACGACACCAATGTGACCAACACCAAAGAGTTCATGCATCAAGTGCTCCAAACACTAGAATTGATAATGGGATGAAGTTCAAGAACAAGGGGCTAATTGAGTTCTACGAAGCTCAGGGATTTACAAAACAGTTCTCTGTAGCTGAAACACCAAAGCAAAAGGGTGTCGTAGAACGATCGAACAGGATCTAGGTGGAAGCAGCCAGAACCATGCTAATACAGTCAAAAGCTTCCTCATTTCATGTGGGCTGAAGCTATCAACACGGCTTGCTTCACACAGAACTGGACGGTGATTCACAATTGATCCGACAAGATGCTCTATGAGATTGTGTTCAAGGGTCTCCCTAACATTGTCTTCATCCACGTCTTCGGCTACAAGTGCTACATTATGAATGATAGGGATGCTAGGGGGCAGCTTGATCCGAAAGCTACTGAAGACGAAGAGGCTCAATCATCTTCTAAAGTAGGAGGACAGGGAGACGAGACAAGATCGGATGAGCACGTGGTACTAGATTCTCTGTTCGAGCACTTTTACAGTCAACCATGTGCATCACCAGCTACAACCGCTACAAATTCTCAGACCTTCCTGTTATATGCTCCCACCGCAGAGGAAACACTCACTCCCACTCAGAATGATGATGAGCAAACAGATGACGAAGCTGAATATGAACCATTTACCCCGCATAATGATCAACCTGAAGCCACTGCAACGCAAGAAACCCTAGAGGCACAACCAGATCAAGAATACACTGATCCAGATCATTCAATCATAACTCCACTACCTCTACAACATGAGAGAAAGTGGACGAGGGCACATCTGCCAGAACTAATAATTGGTGATCCATCAAAATGAATCAGTACCAGAACCGCTTCAGCCAATGAGTGCTTATATTCATGTTTCCTGAGTCAGAAAGAATCAACAAATATGACTGAAGCATTGGCTGATCCGGATTGGGTGATTGCGATGTAGAAAGAAACGAACCAGTCTGAAAGATTGAAAGTTTGGACCCCGGTGCCTATGTCTTACAGAAAAACCATTATTGGCACCAAATGGGTATCCAAGAACAAGAAGGATGAGGACGGTGTGATTATCAGAAACAAGGCCCGCCTGGTAGCAAAATGTTACAATCAACAAGAAGGAATCGACTACGATGAGACCTTTGCACCAGTGGCGAGGATTGAGGCCATCGGATTATCTCTTGATTATGTTGCTCACAAAAGATTCACCGTCTGTCAGATGAATGTAAATACTGCATTTCTGAATGGAGACCTGAAAGAAGAGGTCTATGTAGCACAACATGATGGATTTGTAGATTCTGAATGCCCCAAATCCTAGAACAAGGTAAATACGATGAACTGGCCAATAAAAAGACATCATGAAAGAAATGATCACGTTAGGCCATGCTACGCCGATCAAGCTCATCTCCCAGGTCAAACCCGACAGACTACCACGACCATGGAGGACTCTGATGGCAACCTTGAACAAGTGCTGCATTGCCAAACACAATAGCTTCGACATGTGTATCATCTATCTTCTGCCTGCCTTCCATGGTGTGGCATTCAACAAAAACGACGATTTTGTCTCGCTGATCTGGGACGACATCAGGAAGAAGAAAAACATCGATCCATTCAAACATCTACCATATATGAGATGGTTTTCTATGTTGATGCGACGTGTCTCTAGAACAACTCCAACTATCCAACAAAGAATATCTACTGAGATTCTGAGAACGTCAGCACTCCATCCCTCAAGTACATTCAAATGGTGACTGAGGATCCTACACTCTTACCATTCACCAGACTTGTGTCTCTGCTGCAGCTCGCTAATCTGAATGATCCATCTGTCTGACGCTACTGCTAGAAGAACAATATCATACTCCCTATGGCTCAGATAAACCCCCCTGAGCCTACCCCGGGGAGTTAGCCGAGAGATAGTGAGGGTCCTGAGAGTTCTACCCAGCCACAAAGACCAGTGGCAAGTCGGCCCCATGATGATCAGACTACGTCTGCTGAGGGCCAACCCCAAGTTGCTGAGGAGATTTCCCATGATTCGCCAAGCGTAGCCAGAACAATAAACGCTGACGATGAGGGCTCCGGTAGCAAGGCTAACAAGCGCAACAAAGTCAACAAGGATGATGAGATTAATGATGATGCGGACGACAACGCTAATCAAGCCAGGGAGCCTCCGGTACAAAAACGCCGACTCATTATCAGGCTCCCCACGGAAACAGAAATAGAGGCGTCTTACTCACGAACAAACAAAGAAGGAAATATCATAAGTGAGACGCGCTCCAAGCATCAAAATGACATACTTCCTCATCATTCACTCCTACACAGAGAATACAAACCGCAAGCAGCCTGACCAAAGAATTAGCCATGTTTGACAAGTGTACAAACCTAGATGTAGTAAACCGGACTGACCCCATAGGAGCAGAAACTGATATTTTCAGTTTCCGGGTAGAAGACGCAGCATCTAGCCCAACTGCGCATGCACAAGCCTCACCTAGCCACTCTGCTGCCTCCCAACAGGTAGTAGTTTCACAAATAGGGGATCTTATACCCACCTCTCTGCCCCCTTACGGAGCAGTTGAGGACATACATAGTGGTCTATCACCCCGGGCCACTACCCCTTCTTCAATCACATTGAGTCTAGGTGTCACACTCCCTACATTTTCAACTTTTCTAGGACACATACACTCCTCACACAACCACATCTACAGGTCCACTTTACCTGTCATCAACGATCGGAGATAAGTCCATGATGACCGGAAGTCCTGCTGCTCAACAGATAACTCAATCATTATCTGCAGGCCACACATCGGTAATTTTTACTGATGTTGTGACAACGGTTACTACCCCTGTAACCGGAAACCCTGACCCTACCGACCTTTTAGTCATTTTGCAGCGTTTCATGGATTCCACCATTAAGCCATGGGTGCACGAAGCAATAACCGCTCGGGCACAGGAATTCATGAACACCCCGGCGCTGTTTAATGACATCATCCAACCTCAACCATCATCCTCACACTCTCAACAACAACTTACCCCTTTCCTTACACGTCAAAATTCTGAACCCTCCACCACACAACCTACCACTCCTACCACCTCAAGGGGAACCCAGGATACAAAACTAGTGTCCTCCCCTATATCGACCACACCCTACCCTAATCCACGCACTATGGTTTTCGAGGAACTCCAATCTATTATGCTTGCAAGAAACCGACAGCACATGCAGTGACAGTCTCCGCGGTCACAAACGTTCGCATGAGGACCCTGATGATTCGGATCCTCATGAGGGGGAGAACAAGAGGCAGCGGACACTTGAGCATGTTGCGTCAACTAGCCAACAACCACAACCCGAATCCTCTGACAACCAACAATCCCAATCATCTAGCCAACCCAAAAGCCATACCACTCAGGAGGTTGAGCTGCGCGAAATACGGATAAATGCAAGGTTTCTCTCAATGATGCACATTTTTTAAGGGGGGTTCTATTTTCTCCTCCCGGTGACGAACAATGACAAAGCATACCGAGTGCTCCAGTTGAGGGGGAGCACAGAGAGAAAATAAACAAGATCAATGAGAGATAAGTCCCAATGGCTTAGTAAACCCAACTAAGCCTACCCAAGGGACAAAGCCGAGAGTGAGTGAATATTATGAGAGTGAGGAAGCAGAAGGCTCCGATGAGCAAGAAGACAATAATCAATGATAAATCTGCTACCTCAAATGAGCTATCAATCGAGGAATCAATCCCAGTCACTCAAATACTCCGGACAATCCCCATAGGTCCAGGACTGAATTTATTCAGATCCCGGGTAGAAGTCGCTGCATTTTGTCCAAACAACGCGTGCACAACCCTACCCTAGACCACTCACCTATCTCCCAACAGACAGGTGTTTAATCACTGTTCACGGGGAACCTCATCTCTTATCACCGTCTCCTTCTGAGGCGACTGATACTGACTACAGTGGCCCTCAGCCCCATGCCACTGAACTTTCATTGATCACGTTGTGTCTAGTTATCTCACTCCTAAATGTTTTGAATTTTCTAGGACACAGACACATTTTTAGAGTCAGTTGCAGGTCCAAGTGACCATGCGAGAACTTCCATAGGCTCATCTTCTATAGATGCAGACCGATGATTGGATGGAAGTCCTGATGTTGCAACATAGAAATCACCAACATTTTCAGGCCATCATTTAGAGTTCATCTCTATAGTGATGATAACGGGTGTCTACATGATCCCGGGGGGCTACAATTATCTATGCTGATTCTAGTGATCATGCCATAACGACCAGAGTGACATATACTTCAGATGTTTCACAATGATTGGTTGGAAGTCCTGTTAGAGCTACAACGTTTCTATCATCATATACAGGCCACACATCAATGTTTACACTGATGTTGTGTCAACGGAACACCACAGTGTCTCCGGTTCTTATCTTTTCATTTTTTTTGCATTTTCAGTTTTCCAGAATAAAAGAATAAAGGCAAGACATCTCGATTCATTGGATTGTCATAAAGGGGGAGAGTGGTCCACACGCTGTTTACTCTCAAAAATCATTCTCGGACACTTCTCTCCTCCAGCTAAAAAACAATGGCTCTCTACTCTCTCATGTTCATCAACTGCCAAGTCAGCTTCAAATCTAAAGGTCATCCATGCTCACAAGTCAACCATCATTTTCCGCTGTGCCACCGACAACTGTTCCTCAAAAGCATTCACAACCGAATAGTCAGAAAAGGCTACATTCTGGAGGATACAGAGGTCGGATGATCAAATAGTGAAGATGAATCCCTTATGCGCCTAGATTTCTTCAGAACAATCATTCTAAAGGCGCCATCGGATTCATTCAAGCTGATCAAGAGAAACTTCTGAAAGGCAAGGATTAAAAGCAAGATTTTGAAGAATCCCTCAACCCCCGGCATCAAAGAACGAAATGAATGAATAACACCAAGGGGGAGATTGTAAGGATTTCTTCATGAAGGCTTTCCAAGAAGACAAAAGAAGCTGAACTGAAAGAATTTGATCGACTAAAGCGGTGCTAGACGCAATCAATGCTCGACTCGAAAAGAGGAGAATGCTGCACCAATATGAACATGCTCTAGCACTGCAAAACAACTACTACAAGAGGCAGAAGGATCCACAAGAGCCGACAAAGAACATCTGATCACAAAGGGGGAGATTGTTAGAGATATTTTCATGTATTGTGATCAATGTTTTTTCTAGCCTCTTGGTAGTATTTATTGTGTATTTAATAGGCCTTAAATGTAAAAGGCTACTAAGCTAAATTAGGAATGGGCCTCCTAAAAAGGAGAGCCCATATCATTGTAAAACCTACCATTCTAAGGAGGCTATAAATAGACCCCTTAGGAATGGCTAGGTTAAGCTTTCCTCCCTCAGAAATATTCCCTGCGCATAGAATAGAGCCTACGGAAGTTTTACGCTAACATTCTTCATCATCTTTGTGTAAACTTTCTGGCTATCAATGGAAAGCTTCTTCTACTCCTATTAATCAGATCTTATACATTATAGAGTAGAAATAGGGACCAACAACTAGTCTAATATATATATATATATATATATATATATCTAAAAAACTTATAAGCACCAATAGTGGTTAGGACATTTTAGGAATGATAAAAATGTTGGTGTAACACTAAAGCAAACTAGACATGTACAATTTGTTTAAATCATTGTACCATACATCATAGTCTATACGTTTCCTCCCTAACTCCGTTAGAACTCAACCGTTTGGTTTCCAACATATGGCCTTGGCACTTTAATTATTGGATGCACTTGATAGCTATGATTTTCTTTCAATGTTTTAACTTAATTTTGCATTTTAATCTTTTCCTCTACATTACGTTTTGTGTTATGTAGAAGATAAAAATTCAACTTTATGTGAATTATTATTATTATTATTATTATGATGATGATTATGATTATGATTATTATTATTATTATTATTATTATTATTATTAGTATTATGGTGATTATGATTATCATCATCATCATTATCATCATCATCATCATCATTATATTACTTTGGAACTGCCCCTTTGTTATTAAACTCTTGTGGCCGCAACAGTTTGGCTACATCTCTTTGTCAGGAGTTGTTATCACATCTTATGATGCTTTTACTTGGACTGTGATTTGTTGATCTGGTCTAAGATGAATTATAATCTAAGTAAAAACATCTTTATTCTTATTACTCACTGCTTATTCTAATTTTATTTAATCATATCAATTTAAAAAATCAGATATGATAGATAAGATATAAAAAATCATATTACATCACATCTGATAGATTTAGACCATAAGGATAGAGATCAAACCGGATCAGATAAAAAAGTGTAGACATGATTTATTACTTTTAATTATAATTATAATAACTATTATTATTCTCAATATTGTAATTATAAATATTATTAAGTTTTTTTATAAAAATATTAGTAAAATAAAACTTTTATTTACACAAACAAGACTATTACTACAATGTAGTGTTATAGTAACTTAAGTTTAAGAATTAAACACAAGTTACTATGATTTCATTACTAATCTAATCACTAATCACATTTTGCAATCAATGTTCATTTTAGTCATAAACATGCCATTATTTCATATTATTATGGTTATTATTACTATTATTTATTATTTTTATACAAATCCTGATATAAAAATATTGGGCATTTAGCTAATCGCGCAACGCGCGTGTAAATAACTAGTATATATATATATATATATATATATATATATATATATATATATATATACATATATATATATATATATATATATATATATATATATATATATATATATATATATATATGAGTAGTCTTCTTGTCCAGCCGGCCTGACGGGAACCGCCGTCCGGCCGAGGGCATTTCGGGTACTTCCCGATGGAATTTTTTGATGAAATTTTTTGAGAATGTTCTTCATGAACTCTAGTTTATCCATACCAAATTTCAGATCAAAATTCGATCGGGAAGGCATTCAATTAATTTTGTGAAGTTAACTAGGCAGTTTATATGTATGAACTGCCCAGTTAACTTCACAAAATTATTTGAATGCCTTCCCGATCGAATTTTGAGCTGAAATTTGGTATGGATAAACTAGACTTCATGAAGAACATGCTCAAAAAATTTCATCGAAAAATTCCATTAGGAAGTGCCCGAAATGCCCTCGGCCGGACGGCGGTTCCCGTCAGGCCGGCTGGACATGAAAAGTCCTCTATATATATTAAGAGTTAAGACTTAACCAAGTTTTGTTGTTAGAGAATGTGGTGTGCATTTGCTACTTATGATAATCTTTTTGTAGAATGTGCTGAAATATAGAATATATATTTACATGCACATGTGTCTACACACTTCTAAAGTGAAAGATATATACTCCTACATCCCAAAAAGTTTTATCGTTTCTTTTCAAAGCAATAAATTAGTTATTCATCTCTTTTATACACAAATTCCAACTACATAATTTTTACTTTATTATATGACGTGCAAGTTAAAACTTTTCCAACTTTCATAGACGAAGGGAATATAACTATCATTTTTTTATTTTTAGATACTTATGTATTTGTTTTTTGTAAAATAGGTTCACTTCACTTAGCTAATAATTCAGATTCATAACTTTGTAAAATTATAAGATTTGAACAATAATCGATAATTTATACATTAGTCTCTAACTAGAAGTAAGGCTAACCGCAACCTTGCCCATCAATAAATCTAATCCTCCATTTGTTTATACGTATTCACTCATTCAATTCAGTTTTTCGCTGCAACGTTTATTTTTAATATATCCACTCAGCACATTTATTTTTTTAATTTAATGCATAACATTATTACCTAGCTAAGAGGCTAAGAGCACATCCACAATCCTATTCAAAAGTGGCTTTCTTGTACACGTTGTGTACATGCCCCAAATTAACGGTGTCACAAACATTTTATCATTTTAAGACAAATTGCATACAATAGTGACAAAAAATATCCACATTACAAGCAATTTTTTCTGAAAAAGGGGTCGGTGTGATAGGTAATCTTCCTTCAAAAATGAAAAAATTCTTAGTGATACACATGGTAGACATGTATTGTCTACAAAAAGAAACAAGGGTGAAACTTTGGAACCAGAGACTAGAGAACTGTTGGAATTGAATAACCATTGGAACCAAACTGTTAAAATCCAGTTCGGTTCATATTATTTGTTAATGGTTCGATTCTTGATTCCTACAAAAAATATGTCTAAGGAAATGTTATTAATAAAATAAAAAATTGAAAGTTTAAACAGTAATATCAATAATAATAAAATTGACAATAATAACATAACAAAAAACAATAACAATAATAATAGTAACAACACTAGTAATAATAACAATAATATAACCGATGACATTTAGCTACACAACATTATAAATTTAACTGTTGAAAACGGAAGTTATAAATTATTGTATATGAGGATGAATATATTAAAATCATTTTTACAAATTAAACCATGTTCCATCACGTATATTTCATAATTATAAAAGTAACTGAAATAAATCGTGTTGGTCTCTTATATTTTTAGTGACTACTTTACAATATTCAAGATTATTGTAATTATGAGAATCATTGTAAATGGTGTTTATGAGATTTGAAATGTAATAGTGCTTATATAGGTACTGGGTATTAAATGTGTTTTTTAAGTTTAGTGGTACTAGAACGGGATGTCTTGTTTTTGCTACTATGATATCAAACCTTTATCGATATCAAAATATTGCGATTCTTCTATTTTATTTACAAATGAAAATTCAAAAAAAGATCATCTTATCAAGTGTTTACTAAATTAAATTTGGATTTGATGTTTGAAGTGATTAAAGCTTGAAAAAGTATTTATTTCGTGTGTTTTGAATTTTTGACATATTTGTTTGGTAAAAAGTAAATTGTGTTTTTTTTAATGAAAAAAATTACTTTTAGGAATTGATAAAAACAAGAATCTATTTGTTCAGTCACGTAATGGTTCTTGAATTTTTATTTAAAAATTGAACCAATTTCATTAGTTAATTTTATAACAAATCTACTCATTTCATATAAGAATCTAACTCATCCAAAAACAAATTTCCTCAAAACCACACCACAGCCAAACACATTTTAAAAATACGGAGTATTTAGAAATTAGAAGCCCTAGCCTTTTCCTACAGACCTACACTGGTACACCACTTGTCTTTCCGTACACTCACCTGCTTTCTAAATACCGTGCGTCACATTTTTATGCGACTGGAAGCCAGAGCCCTAGAGGATTCGTAATCGGACTTCCGGCGCCGCCGGATTCTGCGTGAAGGCGTTCCCTTTAAGGTATTACTCCGTATTATTATTTTTTCCCGGTTTCTCAGTTTCTTCATTTTATTATCAGACTTATTGCTCAATGAATACAGTTTACTGTACGCTGTTCGGGTTCTTCGATTCATAATGCGTTTCATCAGATTTTTCATTTTCTTGCGTTCTTTACTGTGCATGTCCTGGTAATATTTACATCTGATACATTGAAATTTATTGCTCGAATTTGAATCTGATACGAAGAGTATGTATATTTTCCTAATCACTGCATTGTGCAGAGTTGATACAGTTCAAACCTCATGCCTATATGTGTGTTAATCGGAAGTTCGCTGTTCCAAGAAATTTTTATGTAATATTCTTCAATGATTTTACTAAATGGTCTGCAGTGGAAACTCAGAATGTGCTCCGTATGATAAGGAAATGTGAAATTCTTGAATGCGCATTGTTAATTCTTATTTTAATACAGGAAATTTTCTCATTTCCCTGCTTCTCTCATTTCCAGGTGTGATTGCTTTACCCGGAAATGAGCAGTATGCAGGATTCAGATAATGATGATGATTTCAGTGATATATACAAGGAGTATACTGGCCCTCTTGGATCTACTGCTGCTCCCAAGACGGAGGAAAAACCAATATCAAACAAAAGGCCCCAAACTGGTTCTGATGAGGAAGAAGAGGCTCTTGACCCAAATGCTGTTCCTACTGATTTTACTAGCCGAGAAGCAAAGGTATGGGAAGCTAAATCGAAAGCAACCGAGAGAAACTGGAAGAAAAGGAAGGAGGAAGAGTTTATTTGTAAACTATGTGGAGAGTCAGGACACTTTACACAGGTATAAGCTCTATTTTGAGCTGTTTTTCCCTCTTGCATCATTGGGCATAAGGTCCTCAAATGACAAGCATACACACATGTTGGAAGCCAATATTTGCTTGTTTGTGATAGTTAGAACATGTTTAAGTGATGTATTTTAACATGCCATATACCTATAAATCTTACAACTTTCTTTAATGTTTCTTTTCGGTCTCGCTTTAATATGAATTTTAAATTGCAAATTTTTCACTAAATTTCTGCTGCAGGTAATTTAATAAAATACTTCAAGGCTATATGAAGTCTAAGTGTTTATTTGTCTACTCATCATCCCAAACTTGGCATTTTCGAGGGCCTATCTTTGAACCTAATGCAAATAAGTGAAATAACTTTGTGGTTAATGACTCTTATGTTTCAGTGTAATAAAGGCTTTTTCTATGTAACTGCACATTCTAAATCCTCAAGCTGGTATTAGATGTTCCTGTTTTTCAGCATCTGGTATTCCTATAGTGTACTAGTGCAGGGTTTATTCCTTTTCTTCACCAATGGGTTCGTTCAATGATAGTCATATGATTTGGTATTAGATAAGTCCATTGTATTGGAAACATAACATGACCAATTGACATATATTCAAGACTAATTTTATACATATCAAATATCCTGCTAACCCCACCTACTTATAGGGCTGTCCTTCAACTCTTGGAGCTAATAGGAAGTCTCAAGATTTTTTTGAAAGAGTGCCTGCCAGAGAAAATCACGTAAAAGCCTTGTTCACTGAGAAAGTGGTGACTCAGATTGAGAAGGATATTGGATGCAAGATTAAAATTGAGGAAAAATTTATTATTGTTAGTGGGAAGGATAGGTTGATCTTGAAGAAGGGAGTGGATGCAGTTCACAAAGTCAAAGAAGACGGTGAGAAAAAATCCCTTCCCAATTCTAACGTTTCCAGATCCAGGACACCTCCTGAGCGCAGGAGCCCAGTTAGTACTCGTTTGGTACACTCTGGTCTACAGAGATCGAATCAAAGCCCACATAGAGCCTCACAGTTTGATGTCAGACGTGCAAGACAAGAGAAGACAATTGGTGACAGGTTTCATGAAGAATTGCAGAACATTTCCAGGGGTTCTCCCCAAGGTAAGCAGATACTATTATACAGTTGTATTTTCATACTAATGTGCTAGTAAGACTAAATTGGGATCTTAAGACACTCTAAGTCATGCCTTTTGTTGTTTTATTAGTATGCTCCTTTGAATTCCTCTGTTTTCCTTTTAATAATAATGTATTGTTGCTTGTTGCCCAAATTTTTTTGCAGCAAGAGGTAAGTTCTTCTGTCCAAGATTTCTGTTCGATTCTGATGTAACTTACATGGGGGTCTGATATTAAAGGTACTGTCACCAAAATGAAAATTTTAAACTGAAAGCATGTCCAGACTCTCTTTAGATGGGTAAATGAGAAGTTCAATATTTTGTGTCAAAGCTGCCATCATTATAGAGACTTCAGAGGTCTTAAAGGATGTTCTTATTCTTAACAAATTCTTCCTTTGGTATATATATATAGCTTATAATAGTGATGGAGCTAGAGGACGTTCAAGCCAGTCAAGGTCTCCGGGACGGAGGTCTTTTTGGGATCGACGTAGTCAGAGTAGGGATGCCTACACAAGTAGTGATGGTTGGAATGGTGAGCCACGAGTGTCTGACATGGAATCTGGCCATAATGTTCACTACCCAGCTTTTCTGCAGACATTGGAAGAAATAGAACTGGAATATAAGAGAGATGCTGATGAACTCGGAAGGATTCGGGACAAGGAAGAAGATGAAGAGAATCATAAGCATCGTGAGGCATGTCCTTATATAAAAGCCTTGATCGTAAAATAAACTCATTTATCTCATGTATTTTTCTGGTTTAAAAAAGCTTAGCCCTTGAGATTGATTTTGGTATAATTCATATTTTGGACTATTAGGCTCATGCCTATATATTTCTTTAACCAACCAAGCTTAATTCTGACCTGACACCTTTTTTCAAGGCTGTCCGGCAAATAAGGGAGAACTACATGAGAAATATGGCTTTCCTCAAAGGGACATATGCCAAGCAAAGGGAAGAGTTGATTCAAATCGATGGCCAAAGAAGGATGCAACCTTCTACTAATCTTCAAAATATGCATGCTTCTGGATTCGGTCATCCATACAATCAAACTGTTTATACAGAGTATCCAAATCCTGCAGGAAACACACATTATTCTGAATCCATTTTGCCCACAGATTCCAGGAGCAGGTATCCAAATCCCATGGAAGGTTATCCTCCATCAAGGCCCCATGATAGCTTTGGTGATTTTCGTCAGAGACGTAATGATTATGGGAAATCATTTAATCGGTTCTAAAGTCATAGTTTGAAGTTCCCACATGGTGAGTTGCTTTTTCCTTATTGACAAGTAGGGTGTTCTCAAAATTTTGGTTGTATTTGGAGCTAGGGCAGTCTTGGGCGGGGATTGTATTGAATGATCCTTTGTTTGGAGTGGGCTCATTGAAAGAATTGTTTTTCTCGATTTGTCGGGAAATGGGTTCATGATCTTCTTTCTATGTTTGAGTAGATGAGGCGGTGTTGTGCAAACTTGTGTGTGTAGTTCTCCAACCTTTTTCTGTCTAGATCTTATTAGTTTAAAGTTCTATACTACGAAAAATTTCAGGATCCAGTGGGGGGCAAGAGTATGAAGGAAGAATCTACCAGTATGGGCAAGTGTTTTTTATTTATACTTGTGTACCAATATGAACATTGGCTTTCTCTGGGAAATTTGGCTGTTAATTGACGCAGACAGTAGTACAACATCGTTAATTTTCAGTTTGGGGTTATTATGTTTGTAGTATGACATGATGATGATGTTTTAACATTGACATGAAACAGTTTCATTGTGCGTATTGCCTTGTGTTAATTCATGTCCATTTGTGAGCTTATAATGATGCGTAGTCTAAGAAAGGGATATGAGGTTATGAGCTTGTTCTTGCTCTCCTTTTGGATCAGATAGTCAAGATTTTGAAAAGCAGTAGGGCAGGACCCCATCATTTCTGGCCCATTTACGAATTAAAGCTGTTTTACTTGGATGAGTTTTAGTTCACAACAGTGAAATGTATTTATATCAGACATTTATTAAATTAGATCGTGCCGGATTAGAAAATTTTGATCAAAAGTGAAAGCACCTAATTGAAAGATTTGAAACCAACCGGACTGGACCTGCACTGGTTTTTGTTCTGGTTCCAGTCTTCCAGTTTAAAAAATTGGGTCTGTTTTGGGTCAAATAACCATAGGTCCTGATCCCAATGCCGTATGAAAGTATGAAACTGTGAATGTCCTAGTCTCCTACAAGTGCAACCGTGCAGGGGGTTTGTGATGCCCAAGGATTTTTGAAAAATGGTTAAAATAGTTGAATTTGATTAGCAAAAGAACTATCCAATTTTTTTTTGAACAATTCTCTAAATGTTAATGACAACATTCTTGAATTGGGATCAGATTTGAACCTGTGACCTCTTTGGGAGTGTCACAGTGATATCATTAGATCACAAGGTACTTGACATCCAAAATATTTTCAAAACTTATTTTTTTTAACAAACCAAAAGAAATAGAACCAGGTCTCTTGATATTCCTTGTGTGGCTTATCAATTTTTATTGTATTATTAGTTGAATTGGTGCAAATTTTGAAGTATTGCACGAGTTAACTTTGGAGATCAATTTCGACAGACAGAGTATCATATTTTTATCTTTCTAAAGTCTAGAGATAATTTTTCTCTTTTTTTGTGTGTACAAATTTGTCAAGTGACATCAAAAGACTAAGACGGAGTACACTGAAGTGGATGAGCAAATCATAAAAACGACAACTTCGAGCTTTTCTGTTATTTTCACAGAATTAACCTTCTTCTATATAGTAAAACTCCATAACCAGGACTTATATGGTTGAAAGAAATTTAAGTGAAAAGTATTTTATTGAATTTGAAAGTTCAATTACCTCATAACTAGCTAGGCAGCATGTCATGTGCCATAGCTCACTCTTTTAACGCTATTTTCTTTGCCTATATCCCGAATAAGATTGCATCAATTTACTCCATACCCACTTGACTAGCTAGCTACGTGGCAACAGCTTACGTACCTCAAAGTATGATCGATACAATAAGCCAAGTCTCATTCTATTGTCCAATTTTTTCTTTCATCTCACCACCTTTTCACCACATTAAATAACACCTATATGATCCAAATCAATTCATATTTTGCTAATTAAATATTAGTTACAAATTCCTACTCTCTTTGTTATGCTCCCCTTTTCTTTATCTCTCAATGAGAATGGGACACTAGCTGAGGTGGATGTGTTAGATGGCTGAGAATATGTTATGATCGTATATATTGTAACTCATTCAGATATAGTATTAGATCGTGCAAATATAATATCATTTTCATTTTCATTTACCCCATGCCACAAAGGCTCCCACCTACGGTGGGATAAGGGGGGGTCGGATGTACGTAGTCTTACCCCTGTACTAAAGCACAGAGACACTGTTTCCGGATGACCCATAGTGAAAATTGTGTCCAAAATTGCATGGACTGATTACTGCTTCATAACAAAGAAGCGCAGACAGTTTAGTGAGTCATTTTGCTTTATTCCATCATATTCTCAAGCCAAAAAATAATGAATCTTTGGCTCCATTGCAAATGATGGAAAACGTGCAAATATAATATAAATTAAAAAATTGTTCAAATTAGGATTGAAACATGGATAAAGTTTTAAAATAAGACTAAATTAAATGTACATATTTCAATTCTGAAATAGGACTTGGTTATTCTTATTAAAAGCTAGAATAAAACAATCAAAACTTTCCAATAAAAAATACTACGTAGGAGTGAATGAGTCGTCCTATTTTTAAAAAATAACAATGACACTTTTCACATGGAGAGGTTATGTTACATTTTACTATGCGTCTATGCATATCCCAATTTCTATTATTATTTAGTTTCTAAATTCTACACAGTACAATTCATAATTTTTAGGGCTCACATGCACTACAAAGTAAAAAAATGTAAATGGGATCTTGCGTTAAATTCAAATTTCCGTTAATATATTATGAGAAAATTCTTTATATAGGAGAGTTCATGAATAGGACTACCTATTTTATCCCATAATAAGACTACTAACATGTGGATCTATTAAGATTCGGGGTTCCATCCTAACAGGTCAACCTGATAAGAGGAATAGTTCATGTCTTAATATAGTATTTTATTCCTTCACAAATTTCCGGTGTGGGAATTTAACGGGATCCACCTTCTCTGTCTTACTTCCGCAGCCATGGGATAAAAAATCAATAGTAAAAGATGAAGGAGCTCGCTTTTTTCACGAATCTCGAAGCCTTTTTCGATCACCGCCCTCTACATTCTCAATGGTACCTTGAGGATCCTAATCCCTAATATCTTGAACCACATCTTCAACTTAACAAAGTGTGGGTTGTAAACGTTGGACCACTCGCATAACTACTATATATTGGTGAATATCAAGAATCACAACTACTCCACAGCTACCATCTTTGTTTTCATTGCTGCTCTTACTACCCACCACACATGAATAGTACGTACCTCCTTCAAGTATCTATATGCATGTATTTAATTATTTATAACTTCAATTAATCCAGCCAATCTTATTTAATTTTTAATTGTTTGTTTATTTTTAAATACTCTTGCAGGTAATTATACCAATTTGGTAACTATTTTTATTGTTCCAGTTTTGGGAGGAATCACGGTCACAGTAGCAATTCTAGGAGTGATGCTATTTAAAAGAAAATTGATGAGTAGCCATGGACTAATCCTCGGGGTTTGGATGTTCGTCTGGCTTTTCAGTCACGCTTGGGAAGCGACTAACGTTTCAGATGTGACAGGTTATCCTAATACATCGACTACTGAACGTGTCATTTGTCGAACGTTAGTCGCTTCCCATATCGTGGTCAACGTATTAGGACTTGGATATTGGTCAATTTTAGGTGTCATGGAATATTGTAGGAATGGGGAAAACAGCAAATTGGTAGTGTTCGAGATTGGAGCTTGGTTTGCCATGTTTGTCATGAGTTGCGTTGAAGTTTATGTGGTGAAGATGGTTGGGGAAAGACAATATGGTCGAGTATCTCATTGGTATATAGTGGGGATATCTTTTATTTGCATGGCAGAGAATAGATGGAGAACCAATAAGGGTGGTGGAGAAGTCATCGCAGAGGATGATCTGTTGCTGAAATCACAACTTATTGGCAAAATGGAGGAAGCTTTTGATGAAGTCAAAAGACATTGTATGGAAGACTCCAAAAAATTAAATTGATGTTACATGGTTCAGTTTGTGGATGAGAAATTAATCAAAAAAGTTGTATAATAATCTTTTAATTTGTATATCCAACTTTTATTAAATTTGAATTTTACTTTTGGGATTTTATAAAACTGTTAATGTAGTTTATGAACATGTAAATTTGATTTACTAAAAAAATAATCACTCACAAGGATCAGATAACTTTATATCTAGTCAAACAGTAAATCACGTGCAAAACTTTTTTGCAGGACGAAGGGAGTATTACTTAAGTAACCAATCATGGTGATGAAATAAAGATTTCATTCCATGACATTACAATTTTTATTGCATTAAATTACACATACAAAACATAACGAGAAAAGTGTCAAATGAGTATATAAAGTTGGGAGCTATGGAGTAAAGAGTACACAATAATGCAAGTGTGATTTAGAGGTACATAAAATTGAAAAATCAGTGTTAATTTAGTACGAACCTGTATTATCACATTTAAAATGCTGACTTGCCAATAATTAGCGTTTGGCGGTAAACGGTGCAATCCAACCGGCCCACTCCAATTAGTGTCGCTCCCTCCAGATAACCAGCTCTGCCCTGGTTTCCTTCTTAGTCGGGGAGTCTTTCTCCATTTCTGGTGTGACACCCTCCGTTTCCTCCGAACTCCTTCTTCCGCCACCTTCAAGACTCCTCCCCGCCCGCCGGCGGTGTGCATCTCTTCACCATCTCCGTCCATTCACCAACCCGAACAGCCACAACAACATCACTTCTCCCACCCCAGTTCTCCCTCCCTCTCCTCCCAACACCACTAGCAGCTCCGGCTACTGCAACCCCGATAGGACAAACCCACCAAGAAACTCCCCTACATCCTCCCCGATTCTAGCCCCCCCACCACGCCGGCCAACAACAATTTCTTTGACCACCCATACGCCGGCCACGCAAATTATCACTCACATACTTCTTTCAGCTGGATTTGGGAAAACTTCCACTCTCCTTCACCCCCAATATCTGAGTACTTCAAATACCTCCAGAAAATCAAGGCTCCAGAATGGTTAGGGTTTTATTTTGCAGATGAGGTGACTTTTATTCGCCTAATCCGTTAGTCAAGTAGGTATTTTAAACCAGCTAGTACAAATTGGTAATATATTAATACTAATTTTTCGATTTTATGTATCTCTAGAATCACAATTGCATTATTGTGTACTTTTACTCCACAACTCTCAAAATTTAACTCAATTCAATTTTATGTAACACTTTTCTATAAACATAACCTCAAATAAATTTGGAAAACAGATTTCGTAAGAAAACATAATTTCCATGGGGTAAGTCGAAGAGAAACCAAAAGGCAAAAGGTGTCATGACCAAATTCATTCATATGGGAGCACCCGTGTAAAGTACTCCGTATTTAATTTCTGGTCATCGGACTATCGGTCACTCCGCCTGAAACGACGTCATCTCAAGCCTACTCCTAGAAGTCCTTTACTTGCTGCTTGTCGGAGTTGTTCCTGCCTAAATTTTGTCCTTGCCTTCCGCCATTTCTGATTTCAGTGCTCATTATTTCTAAGATACCGAAAATACCGGATTTTTGTAGATAGACTGCAAAGAGTTGAAAAGCTTCGCATCGATTGGGAGAAATTTGGGGGAAATCCATGGCCACCGATCACTCCGACGATTTAGACCAGCTACTTGACAGTAAGTAAACGCATAACCCCTTTCCTATGTCCCTTACAGCATACATGCGTGTTTTTGGATTCTGGGAAATCTCTTCTTCCATTGTGTTTATTTAAGTTGCTGAATAAGGATGCATATCTTTCAGGCGCTTTGGATGATTTCCAGAGTCTCAATATCGCTGGTGCTTCTCAAAGGTATCCCTTTTTTCTTGTTTCATAAATCTCCTTTTATTTTATCTGAACTTTTGATGCTTAACAAGTGTATATACAGATAAGTGATGAAAAAGGTTTGGTTTGGTTTTGTAGAAGTAAAGTGGGAGAAGAGAAGGGGAGTTCTATGCCTAGCGAGGTTCAGGGTCTAGGGATGGGATTGCCAGATTTGAGAGCTAAGAAAACCGGTAAGCAAAAGAAGGAATCCAAGGCTGTGAAGGACTCGCACGCTTCTGAGGCTCTTGATAAGCTCAGAGAGCAAACCAGGGAGGCTGTGAAGGGCTTAGAATCGATAAATGGCTTGGAGCTTCCTGGTGATCAGGATTTGGGGAGTGATGCAATGATGGATGAATGGGTCAAGCAGTTTGAGGAGCTTGCTGGGTCTCAGGTAAAGTTTGGAATATCTGTATTTTCACTGTAGAATTTTTCAGATTTTGTATTTAGTTTGTATGGTTTGTTATTTAGGACCGTTGTTCTAAAAATTGGCCTAGTCAGCCTCGTCGGCTCTACTGTAGAGGACTAATCGGCTCAGTCAGCTAAAAATTCGGTCTAGTCGGCCAAAAAATGGCCTAGTGGGCCGTCTAGCGCCCTTCAAACGCCCGACTAGTGCCTAGTGAGTTTTAGAACAATATTTAGGACTAAAGGACAGTATGTGAAATTTAATTGCTTCATTAACAATTTGTGCTCTGTGCTTTTTAGATCGTTCATGTTATTGTGATTGGTTGAAACTTCAGGCGAAATAGTTTTGATACATGTTGTCTGTTAATGTGCTTTTTGGCATAAATCACAATTTTATGCCCCGCATTAGGGTATGTTAAAGAGTTGGACCCTGAAGAGGGGAGGCATTCTTTTATTTTATAATTAAGAGATTTTTCACGTTCTATGGTAATATGTAACAGCTCAAAAAATATACTACTCCTATGCATTTTCTCCCTACTGTTATTTTTTATATCACTGTTGGTAAAAAAAATGAAAAAATACCTTGTGAATGTTATAAGTTTAGAAGATTATACTTGCAGTAAATACAGTAATCCGTGTTATTTAGTATTCTAATTTCTCACTCTCATTTGGTTAGGGATTTGAGTTTCCTATTCTGTCGGGTGTAGCGTGTAGGCCCATTAGTTCTCTATGAGAATTTTAGTAGTCCTTAAGAATTATGAAGTTTTAAGTTGAACCTCATATTAATAAAAGTAGTGGTTTGTTATTTCACAGGACATGGAGTCTATGGTAGAGACTATGATGCAACAACTCTTATCTAAAGAAATTCTTCACGAGCCTATGAAAGAAATGGAAGAAAGATACCCTAAATGGTTAGATGAAAATAAAGCTAAACTGGTGAACGAAGAATACAGCCGTTATGAGAAGCAGTATGAACTCATAAAAGAGCTTAATGTAGTTTATGAAACTGAGCCAGCAAACTTCAACAAGATTGTTGAGCTTATGCAGAAAATGCAAGAGTGTGGCCAACCGCCTAATGACATTGTCAATGAGCTTGCTCCAGATTTTGATTTGTCAACTCTTGGTCAATTGTAAGTACTGCTTTCACTGCCTTAATTACGTTCATCTGATTGTTTTACCTGCTCACTTTTCTTAACTGTTCAATCGCTAAAGCATGTCGGCTGCAATAATTTAACTCAGGTAATTGTTGTCAATGCATTAAACCAAGTACTATGTATTCAGACTTGAGGGTGCACTCTAGAAGGTCAAACCTTACCTTATTGCAGGAGTAGCGCAGTCTTTTGTATCTGAGTTTGCATTATTGTTTTGTCTAACAATCAATCTGATTTTGACTCTTTAGAGCACATGGAGGTTGAAAGCAAATAAATAATGCTCTTGTGATATTGATTGGAGTGATATGTGATGCAGTGTTTATTTTGTTAGATACTTTATGCATTTACTTAATTTCAAATGAAGGGAAGATAAAAAAAACCTATATATAGAAACACTTGGTCTAATCATATAGTTGCTAGTTTAAAACAAACAAATGTGGAATTGTGGAGTAGAAATAAAAGAGTAAAATAAAGAACAATCCTCCCTACTTGGAAAAATGAAGTTGTTTGAGCTACAGATTCGGGAAGAAGGTTTGGCTTTCAGCATCCCTGATAAAAGATAAAAAAAAAATGTTTGGGGGTTGAGGCTTTTGCTTTATGATGCGATTTATTCGGCAATTTTTAAGGTTGTCCTTTCTTGTGCTTTGCAGAACCCCTGAGATGCTTGGGGCTCAACCAAATTGCTGCATTACATGATCAAACAGGCGAAGTCTGCTTTCTCTGTCCGTTTTGCTTCGGCTTTCATCACTTCATCTGTTATCCTCAAAGTGACATTGTATCACCTCCTCTCACTTCTACTAGCTGTTGATGAGTTGATCATAGATTCATAGTCTACTCAAATGATATCATATGGAATAGCATATAGGGGCATATTTGAAAGCTCACAACCCTTGGAACCACCCCTATCAGTCTGTATTTAGATTATCACCTTTGTTGGTTTTTGTTTTACTTATCGAATTTAATAAATCTATCAAGTATTGATTGAATGATCTTTAGCGTGTGTTTGGATATGAAGCTAGGGATGGACTCGGGCCGGGCGGCCCGGCCCGGTTACTGTTTGAACCGGCCCGGCCCGGGAACCGGTCCGGGGGCGGTTCGGGTCGGCCCGGCCCGGCCCGGTTACTGTGCGGTTCGGGCCCGGGCCCTTTGATTGGCGAACCGGCCCGGCCGGTTTGGACCCGGTTCGGGCCAAATTAATTTTTTTTTTGATTTTTTTTTTTTATGTTTTTGGGTTGGGCTTGGTATTTTGGGCCATTTGAGGTGGTTTGGGGGTGAGGGGGGAGGGTTGGGGGTTAATTAGGAAAGGGAAAAGGTGCAAATAGGCCCATGTACTAACCAAAAAAGGTCAAATAAGCCCTTATTTAGGAGGTTTTGTCCGGCCGTCGCCATTTGAAGTGGTTTCCGGTGGAATTTTTTGATGAAAACTTTTGAGCATCTTATTCATGAAGTCTAGTTTACTCATACCAAATTTCAGCTAAAACTTCAATCGGGAAGGCATTCAAATGAATTCTTGAAAATAATTGCGCAGTTAGAAGCGCAGTTATCTTCAAGAATTCATTTGAATGTCTTCCCGATTAAAGTTTTAGCTGAAATTTGGTATGAGTAAACTAGACTTGATGAATAAGATGCTCAAAAAATTTCATCAAAAAATTCCACCGGAAACCACCCCAAATGACGACGGCCGGACAGAGCCTCCTAAATAAGGGCTTATTTGACCTTTTTTGATTAGTACATGGGCCTATTTGCACCTTTTCCCATTAGGAAAAGCCTAAAAAAAAACCGAGGCCTGGCCCGGTCCGGTTCCGGGCCTCCCATTTTTGAACCGAGGCCCGGCCGGGCCCAGGCCCGAACCGGAACCGGTCCACCCATATATGAAGCTAATTGTTTGGAATTCTCGTATTACTTGAAATCTCCTAGTCCACGGTTGGAAACTATGGAATACTAAATATAAGTACAAAGTGAAAGAACAACTGAACAATGTCCTTAATCTTATATATTTAAAGATTTCACGTAGTCATTAAACTGTAGGAGGCTGGAGGTATCACACCAGTTGAATACAATCCTAAAGATTGAAAAAAATTGATAAATGATGTTTGTTCGAGCACTTGAACAAAAAACTTGTATTCAAGATTATTGAGAATCTAAGAAATATTTACTACTGGTAAATTGGTAATTACAAGTACTACGTATAACGTATATGATATGATATTTAAAACAAAGGATATCTTGTAATAACATCCTACGTATTAATTCAAATGATATTCAATCTAAATGATTGTCTCAAGTCTTGTGAGCAAAAATAGTACTACCTCCGTCCCATTTTATGTGTCTTAGTTTGATTTGGTACAGTTATTAATGAAGTGGTTAAAAAAGTAAAAGTTGTAGTTGAGATTTGAGTATAATAAAGTGAAATGGTGTAAACCACATATTTCTTTCCAAAAGAAGAAAATAGACACTTATTTTGGAACAGCCCAAAAAGGAAAATAGGACAAGTACAATGGGACGAAGGAAGTATGAGACTATCAGGTGTGGTACAGTGGTAGAGGTATTATTTTTATTATAAGAGCAGTGAGTTAGACTTTGCATGCTAGTGAAAAACACAATGTTTTAAGCAGTGATGACTGATGGTAAATGGTGAAATTTTTTAAGAGTGGAAGTAAATCTAGAAACATGAGTTGCTATAATTCCTCGAACTACAACCATAACGTTTACCAAATCCAAATACAGCGAGTCAGTAAGTTGGCAACAAAGATAATGTAAAAACAAATCGTCTTCAAATATACATCTACATGCCTCTAAGCTAGACTGCTAGAGCAGTTCATACAAAAATAACATGCCAAGCCATGATTGCACTAGGAGGGTGCGACAGTAGAATTCCGGACCTGGCAACTGTTTCTTGGTTCTCCAAAGAGGTTGTGGTTCCACCCGATGACCAGAGTAACCAGACCAGTTCTGGTTTTCTCCACATTTTTTTGGGGAAAAAACTCTGAATACAACCTGTTTGAAACCAACCAGAACTGGAACCACATATGTCTGGTAACAGTTACAGGCAGGTGTTGATTTGGACTTGGAACAGACCATTTTGGAACCTGAATCAGCCCAGAGTCATCCCTAGATTGCATAGATGAGTCCAATTGAAGGGAACAAAGTAAAGAGTTCATAAAATCATACTACGTATCATATAAAAGTAAGTTCCACACTGAGATCAGCGTTTGTGGGATCAAACGAGGCTTCAACTTTTGGGATGGATCCCCCACAGTTCTGGACAGTCACAGGCTTCTCTAAAAGCTTCACACCTTGCTTCCAATATCTTTGTTCTGAAAAAGAAAAAAGAATTAATTACCGATTTAGCCCTTCTACTATATGCAGCACTCCCTCTACTCTTTCCCTTGAAAAGGTTCATGTTTCCTTAGGACAAGGAAATGTGTGGTTGATATTAACTTTAATAATAAATCACAACCACGCAATCTTGCATTCTTAATAAGTTTGTCAAGTCGAACTAGGAAATTTATTTTGTGCAAAGAGATAGTGCCATAGTACTACTTAATGTGGTCCTAAACTATTTTGTTGTACTTATTTTGGTCCTCGGTTATGAAACTTAAAGGCTAATTTAGTCACCATACACATTAGGTTCTAGCAAAGAAGAGTATTTTCTCCTGTTCACTGAATATCAATCTAATTTTGGACTCAATTTGGTCAATAACAAGGTAAGTTGGACCAATTTAGTCCCCTTAACAAGTAGAACAAAATATGCATGCCGAGTGAATTGGACTAAAATGCATGATCAAGGATCAAATTGAGTAAAAGAAAGTTAATGAGTGAACAGGGTAATAAAGGGACTAAATTGGATATTAACTCTAAGCAAAAAATACCATGATTTTATGGCTCTGTCAGGAAACCGGAAATGCAGCACGACAACTTAAAATATGGTAGAGGAAACCATATCAGCTAGGATTGGGTGGACCCATCGGGGATAAAGAACCAGAGCCATACCTGGACCAGTTGATACGACGATGGACTCTCCTGCATCCATTACCCAATCAATCCAGAACACCAGTCCATGGCACATTCCTGGCTCGGTAAATTCAAACTGCAACTTGTATTTTCAGTTTCAGACAGTGAGAAACTCACAGTGCTATAAAAAAGGATGCATGAACATGATAATCACCTCAGCTTCTCCTGAGCATTGGCAAATTGTTTCTTGGAAATTGAACTCCATTATATTGAATGTTTCACTCAGTTTCTGCAATAATTTTTACTCATTGCGATCAACTCAAGTAAACAATAAACTCGTTTTTAAATGATATCGCCAATCTATTATTATGTCAAACAATCATTTGCTAGAATGCTAGCAATACAAACAGGAGCATAATCATAAAAAAAATACAGCCTTGTATAGAAATCGCCGCTCTTGCTAGAGCATGAAACACCATTTTATTTTTTGAAAAAAGAGGGAAAATTGCACTTTTAGTCCCTAAAATAGTCACCATATTGAAGTAAATATAATCCTTTGAGGAGCGAAATGTACTCCTTGCCCACATTGTACATTTCACCCCTCAAAGGAGCACATTTACATACTTCAAAAAAAGGAGCACATTTACAGCAATTTGGACAATTGAGGGTGACATGTACAAACTCGGGAACACAGGTCTGACATTTCAATATGGTGACTATTTCAGGGACTAAAATTGTGATTTTCCCAAAAAGAGAGGTAGATAATAAGAAATATTACATTATATAAAATAATAAAATACAAAATAAGTGTGGGATCGGTTATACTCACTTATCACAGCTTCATCAATCTCTTAGTTGATATGACAACACTGACCCTTAAATTTTTCAATTTTAGCCAAGGACAATTTGGATAGAGAGTTTTCGAGAGAAGTTTATATCCTGTGGGTTTTTATAAAAGTTGAAGGATTAACATAATGCATGATCATATATAATTTAATCCCCTTTATTTGTTCTTAGAAATATACAGATATAGATGAATTCTTCCAAAACATTCCCCTCCAAAACCCTCCTTCCAAATTGACACAAAGGGGGAATCACTTTTTATGACCATCAAAAGGAAACTCTAGACCAAATAAGAGTAACACTCTTAATAAACAAGCCAAATGCTTTGGTGAACTTTAACAGATGGAAGAACAAATATGGGCATCATTCACCATATGGATATATAAACCTCAAAGATGCTACCTTACTCTCACCACATTGCCAAATAAAGAAAGGCAGAAAAGGGGTTCGTTCTCCTGCAGGCAAATCTCCACATGCACCTAACGTGGAATTGACAACTGAATGATCAAAACCTTCAATAGCTTTCAGGCATTGACGGCTTCTCCAGAGATCCTACAAAGAAGATTTTGCATTTCCATAAGGTGATCTGTCTCAACTATGAAGCCTTTTGTAGTAAAATTGTAGAGAAGGTATCCGAATACCATCACTTCAACTTACTGGAAGGGACATTGCACAAGCCTTTAAGAGTCCCTTAAAAGGCATTATCACCACATCTTTTGACAAGATAGGATCCATTACAGTTCTTTCTTTCCTGTAAATAAATAAAGATGGGAAAAAGGGTTAATTTTAGAGGTCTGGGTGTCTGACTAATCACATCGTAACAACTTCCCATAGCATTGTCCCAAAGTAAGGTCTTTTAAAGGAATATCATCATCATCATTTACCCCAGTGCCGCAAAGGCTCCCACCTACGGTGGGGTAAGGGGGGGTCGGATGTACGCAGTCTTACCCCTGTACTAAAGCAAAACACAGAGAGACTGTTTCCGGATGACCCATAGTGAAAATTGCGTCCAAATTGCATGGACGGACTGCTGCTTCATAACAAAGAAGCGCACACAGTTTACTGAGCCATTTTGCTTTATTCCATTGTATTCTCAAGCTAAAAAATAGTAGGGGTGGACAAAAATACCGAACCGGCATGATACCGAACCGGACCGGTATGGTACCGGACCGATAAACGGGGTTTGAAACGGATCTCAAAATTTTTTGTCCCGAACCGGACCGAACCGGTTTCAAACAATGCCATGACCGGTTCTCATAAAATGAGAACCGGTACCGGACCGAACCGGACCGAAGTATGGTTTATTAAATTTGTACTACTATAGTTTATCTAAAATATATTAAAATATATCCCAAATTGATTTGCAAAGCCAACATTTTTTTGTCAAAGTTAATGTTAAGTTCTTGATAATTAATACAATTTTTAATAATTAAAATTTACATATTTAGAAACCATATTAAAATCTCTCTAAAGTTGCAAAATCCAAATTAAAATATACGAAGTACGGAGTAGTTTTTTTGACAGGCCAAATTAGAATATAATTAAAAAGTGAAATTCTAATTAAGTGAATAAAAAGAAATTGTTTGACCAAAAAAAGATTGACTTTGCAAATCAATTCGGAACGAAGGTATAGTAGTATGGATATATGAAAGTTGATACATTGTGTGGATTTTTGGAGGATGGCTAAACTTTAATTTTTTCTTAAACACCTGGAAAAAGTGGCATTGTTTGGTATTGGTATGCCATGGTACCGTCCCGTTTGAAAATGGGTCGTACCGAACGGGTTTGGGTCTAAGACCGAACCGTACCGAACCGTTTCAATAGTAACGGTACGGGTACGGGTTCGGCCAAATATTGGACCAGACCGGACCGGACCGTGCCCACCCCTAAAAAATAGTGAATCTTTGGCTCCATTGCAAATGATGGAAAATTTTAAAGGAATATGAGATATAAAAATAATATATAACAAAAGAAAGTGCGGTTTCTATGCCTTTATGGTGGGTCAAGTCAACTCTGTCAAGGCAATAAAACTCAACTGGTAAAGACAAACATAAGCATACCACCATCATAATGGTCATATATGTGGGTGAGTGGCCGTGTTGGCGTGTAAAAGACGCATCAGTTAGTCATTTACCAAAATCGAAGATTTTGCCAGGGAAGTACACCATCCATTCCATAATAGAAAGGTTCTGCAACCAAGAAGTCAACCTGTAGGATAACAATGCCATTAAAAGAATCTAGAATTCTTTTTCTTAAGATGCATTGAATTGCATCAACCATAGAGGGCCAGGTTGTTCAAAAAGCAGTCCTACACATAAAACTGTATGTCTTTATAATTGAAGACCAATAAATCAATTCATATGCAAATTTGAATTTGTAGTCATAGGATTGTCATAAAAGCATACAGAACCACAAAGAAAGTGGAGGTCAAAACTTTGTTACAAAGCCAAGCCTCCGTAGAAATGTACAAACACCTAAAGTGTGTATGCGTGATACTTTTTGGAATCTTCTGCCTGGTTTGGGATATTTTGACTGCAATGACAATCAGAAACTTAAGTTTTACTATTAAGTAATACTTTTATCTTAGAAGAGAAACCTAATAAGAGAAATAACCTAAGTTCTTATATGATACTCAATAGTTTCTTATTTGATATTCAGTCAACGTGGGACAAATTCTCCAACATTCTTCGAGGCCAGACATGTCATCTAGCCTGTGCAAATTCTGTTTCCTTATAGAGAGGGACACACAACATTACGCACTCAAGGTCCAACAACTCATCTAGTAAGCTCAACTTTTTTCTCATAGAAGCGCACACCGCCTACTCTCCAACGCCATCTAGACAGTGCAACATTTTTCCTAATAAACACACATACTCTTCACAGATCGACACCTCATCTATAGCATGACTAGATCATGACTATGGATTGGCTTAGCTCTAATACCATATTGAGAGTTTGGGTTCATCCCTTGAAGGTCTATCGGATAGGAGGTCTCTAGATCTCGTGTGCTGGTTTCTTACTTTATTTTTAATATGTGTGGATGAAGATACAACACTAAATTAAGAGTTGGGGTTAAATCTAAAAAGTAAATCTTTTACAATGAATAATCCAAGATCATAAATGTTTAATTCTTATTTTATGTTTAGTCGATGCTGGAAAAACACTTCAACACACACTTCCATTTTAATGCTCAAGAAGTCAAGCTTGACGACAGCTTGTTAAGACTTTCCTATGTATCACACTAATTGCAAGTTTGAAATAAATTCCTTGTATTCCCTGTAAAGATTATGTATGCATTTGGACTGCAATACATGCAAGTTCTCTTTGTTACCTTTCTGTGGTGTGTATCCTGCATGGTCAAGGCATAGTTTCTCCTTTTTAGAACTTTAATGCAATCCATTGAATAGTCATTTGAATCAGCAACAGCTTGCAGATACTGTTCACCTTTGTCCAGCAGACCAGGTAACATGGATATGACATATGCTTTGCTGAGTTGAGCAATAGCAATTGTCATGAAAATGCTGTCATCAGCAACAACACACAATGGAGACACCTTATGATTTAGCTGAAAATTTAAAGTATCTCAATAAGTGGTTATATGTATAATCAATGTTAAACAGAACCAATTTTTGTTAAAGTAAACATTGCTGAGAAGTGGTTTAAAATTAATTAATAGCATTTAGATGCAACTAAAATTAGCTTTTACAAGGTAAAATAAAAGAGGGGTAATACATTGTTGAAAAATAATCATAAGCAAGAGATTTCCAACCTTTAAAAACAATTAAAAACATGAAAAAAAGTACGGAGTAGTTCTCAAAGAGAAGAATGTTTCCCAAAGTGATTACATTTAAAAAACCACTGAAGTTTCTAAAAATAATGAAACAATAGGTTCCCAAACAGGCTTTTAATGTATGGTAGGACAGAGTAAGCTAAGCCAGTATAAAAAAAACTAAACAACAGCAATTGTGGGGGAGGCTTACAGCTTTGTTAATGACTTTAAGCATTGAACATCTCCAATCGTTGTCACCATATATTGCAATTCTTTCTGGTGATAAAAAAAGTTGGCAACCTTGGGCATTGAGTTTGCAATGTTCAATTTCCATATTTTGAGATACGGACTTCACTTTGTACATGATGCTAATATTGTTATGAATGGCGTTTAAATGGACATGTTCATCCTTATGTACAGGTAAACCTCTGTTTGGAACGAACCAAACACATTGTTTCCAATGATCACACCATGCTTCAGAACCTACAGTGAAATATAAATATAAATACAATACAATTAAATAAGAATTTTATGTGTGGCTGATATTTTAAATTTAATTGGAAATCTAGTCAATAAAAACTGCACCTTAAATCAAAAGGAAATATATACATTTTTACTATCTCTTGGAAGGAAGAAAGACATTTTATCTTGTCAGGGAAGGGAAAATAAAGATAGAAATTATAATAAAAATTACTTTTCATCTTCCTCTCACCCCACAGTGAAATATAAATATAAATACAATACAATTAAATAATAATTTTACGTATAGCTGATATTTTAAATTTTAATTGGAAATCTAGTCAATAAAAACTGCACCTTAAATCAAAAGGAAATATATACATTTTTACTATCTTTTGGAAGGAAGAAAGACATTTTATCTTGCAAGGGAACTAGGGAAGGGAAAATAAAGATAGAAATTATAATAAAAATTACTTTTCATCTTCCTCTCACCCCACCCAATGGATGGAAAATGCACCATTCATTATAAATTTGTATTTTTATCCAACATTTAAAACATTGAAGTTTGTCGTGTCGGTTAATTTGCTATGATGGTTGGAATCAGAAACTTATAACATTATTTTTATTTTCCTCCAAAATCAGCATGCAAAAAATAAAAATTAATGGATTATTCTTCCCTTTTTTATTTTAGTCAAGTCTAAATTTCTAGTTCTAAATACAAGAATGATCATTATTAATAAGGAAAAAAAAAGTATTTCTCTTCTTATTTTCCTCTCCTCCTGTTGAAAATTCCCAAACATAGTGTTTAGGAGATTGATCATGTGCTAGAGCTGTTTCAAATTCAGTAGTAATATGGTTTCAAGTCCATTCATTTTAGTAATGTATGGACCTTCTTTAGTGTATCATTGTTACAATTTTCAAATATAGGGGGCCATAAGGTTACAAGGTTAAAATTTAAAAGGTTATAGAGTTAGGAGGCTTATTAACTTTGTGCCCAAAATAAATATCAAAAGTAAGATGTCTACTCTTAAAAGATAGGGATCGGTTTAACTCCTTCACATTAGGGAGGCAATGTAACCACTTTGGCCCAGTGGAATAAAAGACTGTCCCTGCTCTATCAAGTTGAAGCAACCACCTGGGGAAAAAATTACCACTATAAGATAAGCAAAAGCGTGCTCATAACATGACTAAAAATGGCCCATTTAAATACCACGAGATGACAGCATGAACTGTTCCACCTTTAGTTGCCTTTATAACCAAGTCGGTTTCTCTAGAGCTGTCTGGCCTTTTCCAAAAGTCAAAATCAAATATTTTGAAGGGTTCTGAAAGCTTTAAAAAAAACTTAAATTTCAGTAGGACATTTAAAAAAACAATGATGACGATGGTGATGCTTTTAAAAAAAAAATGTAAATAATGAGTACCTGTTTAATTTCCTCACTGATTGCATCACAATGCATAGGGTGTTGCTGGGGGTTTACAGATAAAATGGTCTCCATGCCTTTTGGAACAAGATGAATTGTATCTGATGTCTTATCTTCATTACTAAATAAGTCATGCATCTTCCACAAGCCTTTGCTTTCAACCAACTAATGACAAAGACAAAAAAAAACTGAAACTCCATTTATTTGCAACAAAAATACTTTAAACCTTATAGAAGATATATTAAGTGTATGAAGTAAGGTACATCAGAGTAATAAAAAATCCAAAAACAGTGATCCCATAATAGAAGATATAGGGCCATAATTAACACTTAAAACCATACAAAATATAGCAGCAAATAAGATAATGTTTCTAAGACAGCAAACTAAAAAATTACTTTCAAAGCATTGCCAATTGTTACTTGAAGTTGCATAAGTGTAATACTTATTCCTCGTGTTAGTCAGTTCGCCCCGTTCCGATTGTAAAGCTAAAGCAGAATAAGTAGCTTTTCACTTACTATTTGGATGGAATATGGATGTTATCAAACCACTATTTCTTTCAGAAAACTCAGGTGATTCAGTCATATGACTCATTTCACCAAAACAATACTTACAAACGGCCCTTATTAACTTAGCACTGTTTGGTGCTTCCAAATCAAACGGCTCACTAAGTATTCCCCATGGTGTATATTTACAGACTAGTACTAAATACATGTACGCACATTCATAAAGGGATGGTGAGATATAATTCTGCACTCATGAAGAATAAATAATTAAGTATACACCAAAATGCTTTCTGAGATATTTTAGGGTAGCACATCATGCACACTTTGCAAAAGTTTAAAGTAGTTTTGGTCAACACCTGACCGTAAATTGTTGCTCTGTAAGGCACTGTTTCTGGACATTTCACCAACAGATTGTCATGGGCATGCTGCAAAGTTGGAATCAGCCCTTCACCTAATAGCTCTGAGTCCAATATTTCACTAACCTGCATTAACATAGATAATTGGCAATGGCTTTATTACATGCCACGTTAACAAAATAAATCACACAACAAGATTTTGATGAATCATCATAAAAGCTTGGAATTTATTATTACATAAATTTCATTATGGCGCTATATTGCAGGGGTTGACAATGAATCATTTTTCATTAACCAGTTTCATTATGATATACTCCTTATAGATTAAATATATGTATTATTTTCCTGAAAAGGGTAATTTTGTCTCAATTTCTAAAGATATTGTTTTATCATTTATATCTTATCATTTTTATATACTCGTATATCTTATCTCTATTAAATTTTATCTTTTGTATTTTTTCTGTATATTCTTTCTTATCTTTCTTTTTCTTTTGGCTCCGATATCATATATTGATTCAAGTTAGCTGACCTCAAAATATTTTGGGACTAAGGCTTGGATGTTTTTGTTTTAAAGATATCGTTTGGACTGAATATTCATTCTCTTTGGTATGAATGTTAATCTTTGAGTCTTGCCTAATTCAACATCTTACTTGTTTCTTTCAAATGTTTCTAATCTTTCATTATTTGTAGTCTAAAATGTAAAATTGGCTTGGTCTGATCTGAACCTTCTTGTCTGGTCCGGTAAGATTTTTTTCTGGCTACTTTGGTCTAATTAGACTATGGAATATGAATCCATTAATAACCTTAAATTGATAATTCTAGTCAATTCAAACTCTATATCAGCACACAAAATAATCAGTCTCGTACAGAAATATCAATTAATTCATACAGACATCTTACTACAAACAAATTAATCTAGACATGACCTAATAGAAAAGTAAGTGAACAGTCCCTAACCCAAACTATAGAACACATTAAGACACTGAACTCACAAGAACATCTGCACGAGATGCTACATCTCTGCCAACTTCTAATTCATCTGACCTCTTATTAATTATGCGAATCCTCCTTTCCATTCCATTGACCTTTAAAACTTTTCTCATCAACTTTACCATAGGAAGATACGATTCACAAGCAGTAACCATCCCTGTAGAACCAGAGTTAGCCCCTGAATCAGCATGACCCATTGCTCGGGCAGCCATCATAGACAACAATCCAGTTCCAGAGCTGCAAATTAAATTCCAAGTACATTCTAAGCAGCATAAAAAAAAAACATCTTTCTACTCTTAAGAGCCTGATACTGTAATTGGAATTGTTCAGAGCTCATACAGGGGATTCTGGCTGAGAACCAATTTTCCTTTTCCAAAAGTAAATCAGGATAAAGATTATAAAAACTTCAGCGCAAACAGTACGAAGAAATGAGGCGTACCCAATATCAAGAACGTGGCAAGGCTTAGTTACAGTCTTTTCGATCGCTTCTCGGAAAGCTCTGTTTCTGGGAGAGTCGTTAAGCATATCGAGATACGACGTTGTAGCAAGAAGTGGGGTTGGAGTTTGCTCTGGACTTTCGCTTTCGTCAATGACAATCCATTCGGAGCTGCCAGTTAATGGGTCTAGTTTGAGCTGGAACATTCGAGAGTCTGAGTTCATGTTACAAGAAGACCGACGGAAAGACGGGGAAATGCTGCGAAAGGGAAGTGTGGGATGAAGGGTTTTGCACAAGCTAAAAAACATCGACACTGGAATACTGGGGGGAAGTGGAAGATGCATGAGAGAGTTGAAGTGGGAGGGTGGACCAGAGGGAGCAGTTTGGTAAAACTTTTTGGCAAAACTGTCAAATACCTCCTAGAACCTTCATTAAAAGGTCAAATAAGTCATTATATAGGAAACTCTGTCCGACCGTTGCGATTTCGGGCGGTTCCCGGTGGATTTTTTTGATAAAATTTTTTGAGCACCTTATTCATCAAGTCTAGTTTACTCATATCAAATTTCAGCTAAAACTTCAATCGGGAACGCATTCAAATTAATTCTTGAAGATAATTGTTCAGTTAAATGCGCAGTTATCTTCAATAAGTAATTTGAATGCGTTCCCGATGGAAGTTTTAGCTGAAATTTGGTATGAGTAGACTAGACTTGATGAATAAGATGTTCAAAAATTTCATCAAAAAATTCCACCGAGAACCGCCCGAAATCGCGACGGCCGAACAGAGCCTCTTATATAAAGACTTAGAAGCTGTTCTCTTCGCCTGATCTGAATGTTTCTGATCTGAATTTTTTAAGTTCTGATCTGATCTGATCTGAATTTTTCTGATCTGATCTGATCTGATCTGATCTGAATCTGTCTGATCTGATCTGATCTGATCTGAATCTTTCTGATCTGATCTGATCTGATCTGAATCTTTCTGATCTGATCTGAATGTTTCTGATCTGGTCTGAATGTTTCTGATCTGGTCTGATCTGATCTGAATGTTTCTGATCTGATCTGAATCTTTCTGATCTGATCTGATCTGATCTGAATCTTTCTGATCTGATCTGATCTGATCTGAATCTTTCTGATCTGATCTGGTCTGATCTGAATCTTTCTGATCTGATCTGGTCTGATCTGAATTTTTCTGATCTGATCTGATCTGAATAAAATAAGAATAAGTAATAAGTAATAAGAATAAAACGAACAGAACGGCACCTAAGACGGATCGAAAGTTGAAATCATTACATCATCATAAATACTTTTGAAATTTGATAAAAATGATGAAATTGAAATGCTAGCTCAATAAAGTATATTAGTTTGAAATAACTAATTAGTTTAATTACCATAAAAGAAAGGGAAAGTTCCCGAAATGGGACTAAAAAGGTTCGAAAATTCCAAAATATGACTGTCATGTTTTTATTCTCAAAATAGGACTAATTACTGCCAAATTTGGAAAATACTGCTATGTTTGAAGTCTGGTACTGCCAAAACATGGCAGTAATTAGTCCTATTTTGGGAATAAAAACATGAAAGTCCTATTTTGGAATTTTCAAACTTTTTTAGTCCCATTTTGAGTAATATCCCTAAAAGAAACGTTTTAGTAATAGTAAAAACAAGATAAAATTTGAATAAGGTTGTAGTAATTTAAACGGTTAGACTCCAATGTCACAACTTGTAAGTTACTTTTGTTTCCAATCAAATCAACTCATTACTTTTGTTTCCAATCAAGTTCACCTTTTTTGTCTAAACAAGGTTGTGCTTTAATTAATTTTCTGTATTAATCCGATTTCAGTTCCTTTTGATCTGAAATGATCGTGTAAAGGCCAGTGAAGGAGTTCGTGTTTTAAGGATGATTGTCAAGTCAATCAAATTGTTTATAATGGTGTGAAAAGACTATGACATATGAATAAATCATGGAGTTTTTTCCCGAAGTGGGGTAGTTTTAAATCTTATTTCCCAATCTAGGGTACTTTTAAACTTATTTACCAAATAAGGGTGTTTTTTGCCTTGTCATTTGCCATGTCAGTGTAGTGGCCATCACACCTTCCATGTCATTCGCCATCCATTCCACATCATTTAATTTAGGTCTACTAAAATTGTAAAAAAATCATTCCTAAAGAGAGTTGAACCTGTGACCTATGGTTCAACAAATGACATCCACACCACTCCACCACTTTGCTCTCTTGTTACATGTTCTCCTTTCCAAATATTTGAAAATAACGGTTTTACACATTCAAGAGTGCACTAGTTAAACTCGTGCATTATTCATTCCTTTAAAAATAAATTATTTCTTGCTCATATAAACATAAAACATGTCTTTCAAAAAAAAACATAAAACATGATAAAATGAACCCCTAATTAAAATATACTAAAAACTTAATTTAAGATATGAAATATAAAATTTAAAAAACTCAAAAACAAATGTGTGTTGGGCCCTATCCTATAGCAAAATAAAAAAATCTTATATATTATTAAGGTAAGACATGATAACAACATAATTCCAGATATTCAAATAAAAAATTAAAACCAAATGAAAATATACTAAAAAATTAATTTGAGATACGGAATTTAAAATTAATTTTTAATTACTCAAAATAATAATAAAAATAAATGCTATGTTGGGCCCTATTCCACACAAAAATTTAAAAAAATTCTTCTATTATAGAGATAAAAACGTGTAAAAATTACTGGTATCTAATAATTTTGTTTATAACGTCTCAGTTCGGCTCAGAGTTGACCCGCACTTGGTTCAGATTTTGCTCATAAACTTTTATAGGTTTAAATTTGAATAAGATGCTCGAAGACGAACTAAAAATGAATTTTCTATTTTCAATTTATTTTAACGTGCTCTATATATTTTTAATATAGGTCTGCTCTAAATTCTTTGAAAATAGAACGAGTAATTGTAATTCATGAGTTTATAAGCTCGGCACTCTTGATTCTTGAATACGTAAAACCGTTGTATTCATTTCAAATATTTCAAAAGGAAAACAAATCATAGTTGAGCAAAGTGGTGAAGTGGTGTGGATTTGAATTGTTTAACCACGGGTCACAGGTTCCACTCCCTTTTGGAGCGAGTTTTTTACAATTTAGTATACCTAGAATGGGTGGTGAATGACGTGGAAGGTGATGTGCCACACTACGCCAACATGGCAGATGACAAGGCAAAAAACACCCTTATTTGGGAAATAACTTTAAAAGTACCCTAGAGTAATGCTATGTGTACACAGCATTGTACACACCACTACACATCATAAAAAGCCCACCCCCTCCCTTTTCTAACCCATTTAATCCCCTGCCCTCTCCACTCTCCTCCATCCCAAAAAAAAACACCAGCCCTCTCTTTTCTCTTTCCCCCAAAAGAAACCGATTCCATCTCTTAACCCCCTTCCCCGTCGAACTGCTTCAGGCGAGCCACTCCATCACTGCCCCTCTCCATTGAAGTTCATCGGTAGTTCCACCCTCCCGTCCGGTGTGTGCGCAAAGTCCAAAAGTTAGCCGCCGGCCCAATTTTCTTCTCCTTTGAGTCGCCATTCTTCACGCTGAAGTTGCTGGGTTTTGCCTCCGCCACCACTTCACTCATTACTGGAAATGGTTCGCACTTCATTGATGGAATTGGCTCAAAGGTAATTGTTTTTAACCTTGTTTTGAGTTTATTTTGGAGTGAATTTTTGTTTGGAGTGAAACTATATTTTCTCTATTGTGATTTTTTAGTGTGTGTTCTTACATGTTTGTGGTTTTTCAGATGTCTGTGTAGTGTGTTGTTAAATGTTTTGTGATTTTAAGATGTCTGTTTAGTTAGTTCTTATATGTTTGTGCATATTAGAGTTGTCTGCATGCATTTATTTATGTTTGCTATTGTGCATTTTAGGCCTGTCTGTATTGCATCTGTTCAAATGTGTGTATGCCCAAGAATTTGTCAGTTGTGTGGCATTGTTCAGTTGTCTGTGTGGCATTTTGAGCTGTCAGAGTTTGTGAGAGTTGTCTGTTTCCTCTTATATGTGTCTCTATTTTATGGTGTTACTGAGATGTCTGTCTAGTGTGTGTCTTATTTTCCTGAGATGTCTGTGTAGTTTGTTATATATGTTTGTGCTTCTTTTCACTTGTGTATATGGTGTTACTGAGATGTCTGTGTAGTGTGTGTCTTATTTTCCTGAGATGTCTGTGTAGTTTGTTATATATGTTTGTGGTTCTTTTCACTTGTCTATATGGTGTTACTGAGATGTCTGTGTAATGTGTGTCTTATTTTCCTGAGATGTCTGTGTAGTTTGTTATATATGTTTGTGCTTCTTTTCACTTGTCTATATGGTGTTACTGAGATGTCTATGTAGTGTGTATCTTACTTTCCTGAGATGTCTATCTAGTTTGTAATATACGTTTGTGGTTTGTGTCAGTTGTGTATGTGGTATTCCAGAGATGTCTGTAACAGATATTGTATGTGTTTTTGGCAGGGGGTGTGGAATGATGGTGCTCAGTTTTGCGGAGTACCTCATGTTGGAGCTCTCGTTCATACCCGGTTGCGAGTACGAGAACATGGCGAAGAAGAGGTGTGAATTCGCCAATCGACTGTGGAACTTGAAGAATGATTTACAATGAAGAATTATGTCCAAGGGTGTAGATTTTTTTGTATATGTAATTAATATAAATACATTGGTGCTTACCTTTTTGTATGTAGAGAAATAAAAATGTCTGCGTGGAACCATTTATTGTGTGTTCGTATATACAATTACAAATATGTTGCCATAATTATGTATTATTTCGTTGTGAGTTTTCTCAGCTGAATGGAACACATTATGAAGTTCATAGACTTGTTTTAGAATGTGAGTATCATACGTACATCGTGTTTAGAATGTCATTGTAGTACTATTTTGTTTGTCTGTATTACATTTAATTATGCCTGTCTTTAATAATATTTTATTCATTTGTTCTTGTAATTTATTTGATCATTGTTTGAACTTGCCTGTATTGCATTTAATAATGTCTGCATTTCATAATCTTTTATTCATTTGTTCTAGTAATTGGTTATCAAGTACTTTGTGTGTATTTCATTTTATAATGTCTGTATTTAATATTATTATATTCAATTGTAATTTGTAAGTGGTTTGATTTTGGTTTAAAGTTGATGGAGTTTGTGTGTATAGTATTGATGAATAATGCTTGTATTTATATAAATTAGTCTGTGTATACATATTCATTAGTCTGTGTATAAACTTCATGTAAGCACAAAATACTTCATGTAAGCACCAGTGTATGCCAAAAAAAAGGTAAGCACCAATGTATTTATATTAATTACATATACAAAAAAATCTACACCCTTGGACATAATTCTTCATTGTAAATCATTCTTCAAGTTCCACAGTCGATTGGCGAATTCACACCTCTTCTTTGCCATGTTCTCGTACTCGCAACCGGGTATGAACGGGAGCTCCAACATGAGGTGCTCCGCAAAACTGAGCACCATCATTCCACATCCCCCCTGCCAAAAACACATACAATATCTGTTATAGACATCTCTAGAATACCATATACACAACTGACACAAACCACAAACGTATATTACAAACTAGACAGACATCTCAGGAAAATAAGATACACACTACACAGACATCTCAGTAACACCATATAGACAAGTGAAAAGAAGCACAAACATATATAACAAACTACACAAACATCTCAGGAAAATAAGACACACACTAGACAGACATCTCAGTAACACCATATAGACGAGTGAAAAGAACCACAAACATATATAACAAACTACACAGACATCTCAGGAAAATAAGACACACACTACACAGACATCTTAGTAACACCATATAGACAAGTGAAAAGAAGCACAAACATATATAACAAACTACACAGACATCTCAGGAAAATAAGACACACAGTAGACAGACATCTCAGTAACACCATATAGACGAGTGAAAAGAACCACAAACATATATAACAAACTACACAGACATCTCAGGAAAATAAGACACACTACACAGACATCTCAGTAACACCATATAGACAAGTGAAAAGAAACACAAACATATATAACAAACTACACAGACATCTCAGGAAAATAAGTGATAAGTCCGTATTTTGACACGTATTTGATGCGTGTTGAGATCTGCTTTTGATGATTTTCCTAGTTTTAAGGTGTTACAAGTCTTAATTTTAGCTCAAGTTATGTTTAACAGGCGTTGGTTCGAGTTTTGTGTCATTTGGAGTCAAAATCAGGATTTTAGAGTTCAACATCGGCACTTGAGGAGAAATCGGGATGATTCGAGATGCATTCGAGAGTGGATTGAGAGCTTTGGAGGTCACCGGGAGGTTCACGATGAAGATTTGATGACAAAAGAGCTCTAGGATTGGCTATGGGATCAAAAGAAGATAAATGAAGTTGGAAAACGACGATCAGGATGACCTTTGGTCAATCGTTCAAGCATATCTCTTTGTAGGAACAACCAATGGACACGATTCAAGTTGCATAGGAAATCCAACTTCAAGGGTTACAAATCATATGAAGACACCATTACGAGAATATGAGAGAAAGAAGGTGAAAACAGACGATGAAGTCAGATGATCTCTGCTGCGATTTCAGAATGACACCTTCCACCATTTTGATCATATCTCTTGATTGGATGATTCAAATCACATTCGGCAAGTTGGGGTGGATAGAGGACTTCATTATCTACAACTTTTATGAAGGAAGTTTTGTCAAATTCGGAATAGAAAAAAGGCTGAAGAGCACGGACGCACGACCGTGCGTAAAAGGACGCACGATCGTGCGTAAGAGCCAACAACGCGGCAACTAATCTGCCTGCTACGCACGATCGTGCGTGGCAAGGTACGCACGATCGTGCGTACACCCGAGACGCGGATTTCAGCCCTTTTTTTAGTCCCAGTTCAGCCCAAACTCATCTGTTTTCTATAAATAAGACCCCCATACCCATATTTTGAGTTGACGAACATTACGGAGAGGCCTAGGGACGAATTTAACACCGTTTTTACGCTATTTTCTTCCAAGACCCTGGGATTATTTGTAAGTTCATCTTTTTAATTAATGACAATTATTTCTATTCATCCCAATTCTGTTGATTCTTCAATTATGAATTGTGAGTAGTTTAATTAGGGATTTGGGATTGATGAAGGGGTTAATCATGATTGAAGGCTAGATTCTTGTCGGTTTAATTGCATGAATGCCATTTAATTTGTGTTTGAATAATTTAACTGATATCTTTTGTAACCTGGAACCGCGGCTAGAATTACAATTGTTTGTAGAATAAATTAAGAGAGATCTAGTTTATTCTAGGACACATTCACACACACTTAATCGTTCGCTAAGAGATTAGTAGCGATTAAGGAGCCGTAAGCTCGCTCGTCTTTGCAATAATTTAGGATCCTGTCGCATGAGAGATCAGCCTGGTCCCCTAAATTATTGTACTCTACGCCGCGAGAGCGGTAAGAACTTAGTAATGATTAGCTAGGCTCAATTAAATCAATTTCATGTAATTAGGCCTGATCTGCCAGAAATCTGGTTACCCCGGAATCAATCCCTATTCCCTTTGTCATTAATTAATTAGAAACCACATTTATTTTTTATTCGCTCAACCGCATTAGTTTAATTTTCAAATCAATCAAATCTCGCACATCGCATTTTAATTTATTTATTTCTGTTTAATCGCTGAATTTAGTTAATCTTTAATTCCCTTTTGTCCGTCCCTGTGGAGACGATACTCGTACTTTCAACCACTTTTCTACAACTATTTTAAGTGCGAGAAAACACTCATCAGTTTCCGGCGCCGTTGCCGGGGAAGAATGATAGTGACCAGTTTGGTCATTTTCTGAAACTCATGAAACAAATCCAACTTAACATACCATTCGTGGATGCACTAGCACAAATGCCAAAGTACGCAAAGTTCATGAAGGATCTGCTTACTAACAAGAGGAAGTTAGAAGAAACATCAACTGTGAGGCTTAACGTGGACTGCTCAGCTGTGATTAGGAGGGATCTACCAGAGAAGCTTAAGGATCCAGGTTCTTTCACTATACCCTGCTTAATAGGAGATCTTACTTTTGATAGGGCCTTAGCTGATTTGGGTGCAAGCATTAATTTGATGTCATTCACTTTGTATGAAAAGCTTGCACTCGGTCCACTTAAACCTACACGTATGTGCATTCAGTTGGCTGATCGGTCAGTCAAATATCCCCAAAGGATTGTAGAAGACGTGTTGGTTAAAGTGGACAAGTTTATTATTCCCGTAGACTTCGTTATTTTGGACATGGATCAGGATCGAGAGGTACCATTGATTTTGGGCAGACCATTCTTGGCAACTGCCCGAGCACTTATTGATGTTGGAGACGGTAAGCTTGTCCTCCGCGTTGGAGATGAGACTGCCACCTTTGATATGTCCAAAATAATGAAGAGGCCCTGTCAGGATAGTGGAGAGTGTTTTTATTTGGATGACATAGATTCGATGGTGGAGGATTGCACCCCTAACATGCTTTCTAATGAAGCCTTTTCGGACCTTTTGTTTGAGGATAGTGTGTCAGCAGAGGATCTTGAGCCCCTCCCTAGTTTTGATTGTCTTATGATTAGTGGAGAGGAGGACTCAAGTGATGCTAGTTCTGTGCAGGGGACAGAAGATGATTTAGATAAGGTGGAGAAGGAAAATTTCAGCCCGATTCCTTTTTTGTTAGTCCTTCTCCATTAAATCTAAAGTCTCTTCCCTCCCACCTTGAGTATACGTTTCTTGTTGATAGTCCTGACCTCCATATTCTTCTTGCATCCGGGCTTGAGTCATCTCAAAAATCAGCATGTTTTAATTTACTTAGTGAACAAGGGGAAGCTCTAGCTCGGAAAATTTTTGACATGAAAGGGAGTTGTCCATTCTTTGACCCATTCTTTGCTAAAGGGCTTGATAAAGGCCACGATCCATTCTTTTGCTTTACGGGTGACCCTGAGATGCGTATTTGTTTTCATGAATTTAAGGTCTTACGCCATCTCAGGGCATTTGTTGATATGAGGTTTGATTTGTGGAAGACTAATTTTTTGAGCGGGAGTGTCTTTGACTGAGTTTTTGATGTGGTGGTTGCGTCGGGCACACGACGTTAAAAATAGCGCTTCTCGGGAGGCAACCCGAGCTTATTTCTACTTTTGCTTTTGCTTTGTTTGTTGTTTGGTTGTTTTGCTTTGTGTTTTTGTTACAGCTCAGGGTCTTGTTGTATGGGTGATGTGCCGAGGATTACATTGACTCAGTTTTGTTCTGCACCGACCAGCGCCTTAGGGAAGTTTCTGCGACTCTTTTAATCACCTTTTTGTAATAATTGACTTGAGCTAAGTTGAGCACGCATGACCCTTTCCCCTTTATCCCCTTGTGCATAGTGCATTTTTTGGTCATCGAGGGCGATGCCAAAGTTCAAGTGTGGGGGAGTGAATTGGGCATTCAGGCAGTAGTTGTTACATGTGAATTTTAGAGTTAGCATGCGCAGGTGTTAGTTGTATATTCATAGGAAATTCATGTTAAAAATTTTGAAAATTTTTCTTTAAACTGTGTCTTTGTGAACTGGCTAGCGGTTTGACTATGCTTTTAGAATGTCCTTGAAGTGTTTAGGCTTAAATTGTTTACATGATAACCTAGTTGTTGAAAGGATGAAGGCATTAGTCACCCATTTAAAGAATTAACAAATTTTCCATTTGACCTGAACAAGTTCCTTTAGGAGAAGCTACTTTGAGCCTGACCGTTTATTGTTACCCGATTAATTGAGCTCCATAGCCAAATGGCTTGTGTTTCCTTACCCGTGAATATTTTTGACTTAGTCTTGATGTTTAGGGAACTAAGGGATTAATTTGCTAGGTTTAGGGAATTTTGTGTAGGAGCCATTTTTGGCACTGTTCCTATGCTCCAAATGGGGTAAGAGCAGTCACTTTTTAGGAATTTGATACTTTCGAGGATTGCATTGTAGGCATGGATTCACTTTTAAATAAATGAACCTTAATTGCTATTTTTCCTTGGTGAGGCCGAGATTAGACTGACGTAATGTCTAGTGAGAATCCGAAAGGTGAAAAATTAATATAGCTAGACCTCTTGCCTTGCGAAAAAGGGAATGGGAGCCCCGGTCAGAAAGCGTAAGATGAGACTTGGGTATCTTTCGAAAGAAACGGCGTTCTCGTGCCAACATGACAAAGAAAATTAAACCTGATTAAATGAACATGGAGGCTATTGCAAAATTAGCTTTAGTCCTCTGTGTACTTCAAGTATACGTCAATGCACAAATGTGCCGAGACGGTTTAGCTTAGTTGTACACCATGTCTACTCTTTGCATAAGTTTAAATGATTGTTCCTAAATTGTGGCTTACTAAGTTCCTTGTTCTTAAAAATAGCCCCGAAATTCCCAAATGCATTGAGTCTTTGTCAGGATATTCCAAACTCTAAAAAAAAAGAAGGAACTGTTTATCATTACCATTCACCCTTCACCACCACCTTCACAAGTCCTTCTGATCAATAGCTAGTTTATTTGTGTATGTTGTCATTACTCTAAGGATGTTGTGAATACTTTGTCAAATAGTTTAGCTTGAGTACAAAGATGTAGTTTAGGGAAGAATTTTCTTGGTTTAGATTGTCTGTTCTGTGAATATCCCTTTAACTACATGTGCATACTAATTGTTTTGATTCCGTGTGGTGATTATTGTAAGTCCCGTTGTTCAATTTGCTTGAGGACAAGCAAAGGCTTAAGTGTGGGGGAATTTGATAAGTCCGTATTTTGACACGTATTTGATGCGTGTTGAGATCGGCTTTTGATGATTTTCCTAGTTTTAAGGTGTTACAAGTCTTAATTTTAGCTCAAGTTATGTTTAACAGGCGTTGGTTCGAGTTTTGTGTCATTTGGAGTCAAAATCAGGATTTTAGAGTTCAACATCGGCACTTGAGGAGAAATCAGGATGATTCGAGATGCATTCGAGAGTGGATTGAGAGCTTTGGAGGTCACCGGGAGGTTCACGATGAAGATTTGATGACAAAAGAGCTCTAGGATTGGCTATGGGATCAAAAGAAGATAAATGAAGCTGGAAAACGACGATCAGGATGACCTTTGGTCAATCGTTCAAGCATATCTCTTTGTAGGAACAACCAATAATGGACACGATTCAAGTTGCATAGGAAATCCAACTTCAAAGGTTACAAATCATATGAAGACACCATTACGAGAATATGAGAGCAAGAAGGTGAAAACAGACGATGAAGTCAGATGATCTCTGCTGCGATTTCAGAATGACACCTTCAACCATTTTGATCATATCTCTTGATTGGATGATTCAAATCACATTCGGCAAGTTGGGGTGGATAGAGGACTTCATTATCTACAACTTTCATGAAGGAAGTTTTGTCAAATTCGGAATAGAAAAAAGGCTGAAGAGCACGGACGCACGACCGTGCGTAAAAGGACGCACGATCGTGCGTAAGAGCCAACAACGCGGCAACTAATCTGCCTGCTACGCACGATCGTGCGGGGCAAGGTACGCACGATCGTGCGTACACCCGAGACGCGGATTTCAGCCCTTTTTTTTAGTCCCAGTTCAGCCCAAACTCATCTGTTTTCTATAAATAAGACCCCCATACCCATATTTTGAGTTGACGAACATTACGGAGAGGCCTAGGGACGAATTTAACACCGTTTTTACGCTATTTTCTTCCAAGACCCTGGGATTATTTGTAAGTTCATCTTTTTAATTAATGACAATTATTTCTATTCATCCCAATTCTGTTGATTCTTCAATTATGAATTGTGAGTAGTTTAATTAGGGATTTGGGATTGATGAAGGGGTTAATCATGATTGAAGGCTAGATTCTTGTCGGTTTAATTGCATGAATGCCATTTAATTTGTGTTTGAATAATTTAACTGATATCTTTTGTAACCTGGAACCGCGGCTAGAATTACAATTGTTTGTAGAATAAATTAAGAGAGATCTAGTTTATTCTAGGACACATTCACACACACTTAATCGTTCGCTAAGAGATTAGTAGCGATTAAGGAGCCGTAAGCTCGCTCGTCTTTGCAATAATTTAGGATCCTGTCGCATGAGAGATCAGCCTGGTCCCCTAAATTATTGTACTCTACGCCGCGAGAGCGGTAAGAACTTAGTAATGATTAGCTAGGCTCAATTAAATCAATTTCATGTAATTAGGCCTGATCTGCCAGAAATCTGGTTACCCCGGAATCAATCCCTATTCCCTTTGTCATTAATTAATTAGAAACCACATTTATTTTTTATTCGCTCAACCGCATTAGTTTAATTTTCAAATCAATCAAATCTCGCACATCGCATTTTAATTTATTTATTTCTGTTTAATCGCTGAATTTAGTTAATCTTTAATTCCCTTTTGTCCGTCCCTGTGGAGACGATACTCGTACTTTCAACCACTTTTCTACAACTATTTTAAGTGCGAGAAAACACTCATCAATAAGACACACACTAGACAGACATCTCAGTAACACCATAAAATAGAGACACATATAAGAGGAAACAGACAACTCTCATAAACTCAGACAGCTCAAAATGCCACACAGACAACTGAACAATGCCACACAGACAAGTGAACAATGCCACACAACTGACAAATTCTTGGGCATACACATATCTGAACAGATGCAATACAGACAGGCCTAAAATGCACAATAGCAAACATATATAAATGCATGCAGACAACTCTAATATGCTCAAACATATAAGAACTAACTACACAGACATCTTAAAATCACAAAACATTTAACAACACACTACACAGACATCTGAAAAACCACAAACATGTAAGAACACACAATAAAAAATCACAGTAGAGAAAATATAGTTTCACTCCAAACAAAAATTTACTCCAAAATAAACTCAAAACAAGGTTAAAAAACAATTACCTTTTAGCCAATTCCGTCAATGAAGTGTGAACCATTTCCAGTAAAGAGTGAAGTGGTGGCGGAGGCAAAACCCAGCAACTTCAGCGTGAAGAATGGCGACTTAAAGGAGAAGAAAATTGGGCCGGCTGCTGACTTCTGAACTTTGCGCACACACCGGACGGGAGGGTGCAACTACCGATGAACTTCGATGGAGAGGGGCGGCGATGGAGTGGCTCGCCTGAAGCAGTTCGATGGGGAAGGGGGTTAAGAGATGGAATCAGTTTCTTTGGGGGGAAAGAGAAAAGAGTGGACTGGTGTTTTTTTGGGATGGAGGAGAGAGGAGAGGACAGAGGGTTAAATGGGTTAGAAAAGGGAGGGGGGGACTTTTTATGATGTGTAGTGGTGTGTACAATGCTGTGTACACATAGCATTACTCATAAATTAAATGGTAAATGACCGGTGGTGGTGGCGGCTAGGGATTCAGGATGTTTTTACTTGGACTGTAATTTGCTAGTCTGGTCTGGTCTGATCTGGTCTGGTCTGGTCTGGTCTGGTCTGGTCTGAACTGGTCTGGTCTGGTCTGAACTGGTCTGGTCTGGTCTGGACGTCTGGTAAGGTCTGATTTCTTTGTATTTTTATAACTATCCAAGTCTGGTCTGGTCTGGTCTGGTCTGGTCTGGGGCAAATTACAGTCCAAGTAAAAACTTCCTCATTTCACTAGGTTGTATAGTTGTATCAGAGGGTATATGAGGGAAAGTATTGCGGGAGTACAACATGAAACTGATAAGGAAGGTTAGTGGGAAGGAGGTAAAGTAGGTGATTTTTATACGCAATCGATAACCTTTCACTTTTATATAAGCATTTTTAGTCATAATGGATTAAGCTTCCTACAAGCACTTTTATACATCATGACTCATGCGTCCGATATGGTGAGTTTCCATAATGATTTTGTGCGGGGGAAAAAAATATGTCGCTATATCATGTATGTGTAATCATCCTCAAAGAGTCGAGGGGTGTGTTGTATGGTTAAAAAGGTGTGGAGTTTGAGCCTTTTAGGCATTGGAGGCTTCATTTGTTTAATGTTGCACCATCAGAAAAGTAAGATAGTTGGCTTATTAGTGTGACCAGTACTATGTAAGTAAAATATATCAAGGCACAATAATGTTGAATGCTAAATTTATGCGAGCATAGCTCCGAAATAATTCGTCGATTTTACTTGTGATGATTTGGGAAGAAGAAATGTTTAGGTGTGTGTTTTGTACATAGGTGAGGCCGGGATGATTTGGGTGTGAAAATATGGGGAGAGCTCATTTTCTCGATATGGTGAAACTTTTATTCGAACGCCACATGCACCTAAAGGAGACCATATTGACTTCCTTTTAGTACGACAGTGTCTTGGAATATGGATTTGCTTCATGCAATCTTTGAGGAGTGTGATAGAGGTTTTATTTTTAGGAAACCCTTTGTGGGAAATGATCTACTTGGTGAAGAGTGCATATAGATTGGTAAAAGAAGAGTCATAAAGTGGGGGCTAGTTGAGTTGGTCAAAAATAAGGGTGCTCACATTATCACCCAATGTTAAAATGTCTTTTGGCAAAAATATATAGTTACATACAGGGGAGGATCTATGTTAGGGCTATGGTGGGCTTAAGCTCAGGGCAAAGTAAAAAAATTATTATTTTTAAGGTATTATGTTTAAAAAATTGCATCCAGCCCATCCCAAATTTTTCTATAGCCCAGTCCAATTTCTCAGCCCAGCCCATAATACAAAATCTTAGCATCTAAAAATCTAATCTAAATGTTATACACATCACCCTCATACTTAATAATTGGCACTTAGTATATACATATAAGGACTTTATTGACATGTTCACAACAACTTTTAAAGTGCTTGAGTATCTTCAAAAACATTGCCCAAAAGTGACTTCTTGGGCATAAGTTCGTAGTGTACATAAACACTTTTCATGTTTTGAATTTGTGATCCTTTACTTTTTTTTTTTACTCCAAGGGGGTCTGGGGGAAGGGGGGAGCCTGGAGTAATCAGGGCTGAAACTCATTCAATTGAGTTTCGCACCCTTGTGTGCCTAGCGGATTTCGAACTCGAGACCTCCCACTAGACACGGTAACCTCACAATCAGCTGGGCTGGAATGCTTGGTTATGGAAATAATGAATTCTGTCAAGGTCTTCGAAATTTTTATTTGATATCTTGTTAGCCGTGAGAGACATTTTTCCATTACACAACCGATCATTCTAGAGGAATTGACAAAAAACGGATGGGAAGGCTTTCTTGAAGAAGTGAAGGAGTTTTGCTCAACATGAAATTCATGTACCAAAGTTGAATTTTGAATATACGGTTGGTCATTGCAGAAAGAAACTACAGTTGAACATCATTATCACTTTGGTGTTTTCAATGAGGCAATAGACTTTGTATTGATGAAGTTAAGGACCCGATTTAATGATAAATCAGTAAAACTCCTTTCTTTGAGTGCTTCATTGGATCCCAAAATTTTATATGGGTCATCCAATGTCGATGTTATTTGTACTCTTGCAAGGAATTTCTATCCCGAAAATTTTAGTAGTCAGGACATTCATGCTTTAGAATTCGAGCTGCAACACTATGTTCATGATGTATTCATGTACAAAGTTTTAGTATCTACATTTGTTGAATTATGTGAGGAGTTGACTAAGAGCAGAAAATTTGATTCATATGTTATGATTAGTAGATTGATTTTCCTTTTGTTGAACTTAGTGTTCTTTTGCACTAGAGTAGTAATGAAATCATAGTAATTCATGTTCAAGTTTTGAACTTTAGTTACCACATCACTACGTTGTAGTAATGAATAGTCATATTTATGTAAATAAGTTTTATTTGAGTAATATTCTCATAAAAACCCAAATTAGAACGCTCGTTTTATGCCATGAAACTTCTAAAGGCCACACTCCTCAACAAAATGGATGATGACTTTATACTAAAAAAGACATTACTCTTAGTATAGATGTAGACTCTATTGTTGATTGGTTCGTTTTGTTTCAAAGCCTCGTTGATGAGAACAAATTTAATGGAGAACTCTTATATTTGATTTTTTGTTTATTTTGAAAATTTTCAATGTATTATTATTTAAGTGTTTCAGCCCAGCCCAACATGAAATCATGGATCCGCCCCTGGTTACATATCAATGTTGGATGACCTTGTGTCATACATCATTATGGTATGTGTTATTAGCAGTGATGTGCTACGACTTAAATACTCTACGATGTGTTCACTTCGCTGTTAAAAAAATAGTTAGATTAGTAAAACATGTGAAGTAAATATGCAAACTCCTTAAAAAACTGCTTACTAAACGGAAAATGTGCTTAAAGTGTCACTTAATAAGCATATCACCCCCGATCTATTAATTAAGTTCCATTCTAAACTTTTTCCGTTTATGTGTTTACACTTACCCTTACCTTACCGCCACCACTAACCTACCCCACCCCTACCTGGTCCTACCCCTACCCTACCAACCCTTACCTGACCCCATGCCCTCAAATCTTACCCTTACCCCTACCCCTACCGGTCCTACTCCCTACCCATCTCCATACTCCATGATCCCTACCCCCACCCGCTACCGCTAGATGTGCCATCCCTACCCCCTAACCCTACCTCTAAAAACATGCTTACTCCTCCCCTAATCGATCGATTGAAGCGTGGAGTCATTTGAAATGGACGATTCCACTTATTTTTAGTTTATGAAAAGCATTATTAGCAAATGGTGATGGGTCTTTGTTATTCGCCGCCCTTGGTAGCTTTAGAACAAGTCTATCGTGAAATGGCTGATGGCTACCTGCCAAAGTTCCAACTTCCAAGTCCACATCCGATTAAATTTCTAAAAATCCTTTGACAAATATACGTATCACAAATAATGCACAAATGCACAAATGCACAATAGATATTTTATGAGGTAGGTTCAACTGTGTAAAGTAGCATGTACTCCTTTTCCATTCCATAGTTCCATACTCGTTTGCTTAGACATTCATCTATGGATAAAATAAAGAAATAGATGATTTTAAAATTACTCAACTTCAATAAAAATAGGTCATTTAGATAAACTATTTTACATTTTTCTCATCTGCAGTCCTTATTAAGAGTATTACTCCATTCGTTTCATCGTGTAAGATACACTTTTAAAAAATATTTTTGAATTGTCCTAAAAATATGATCACTATTCTAAATTGGATTCCATTAATTTTTATTTTCCTACTTATCCCTTTATCTATCATTTCAGCTCCCTTTATCTATCATTTCAGCTTTTACTTTTTTGTGGACTCGTCTTACCTTTTCATACTTTTTAGAGGTTAGAATTGTAAAATAATCAATGTATCATTTTTTTCTTAAACCTGCACCAAATCAAATGCATCTTATATTATTGGACCGAAGTACTACGTAGTATATATAATGTCCATTGTATATTACATGTATACAATGTTTTAAAAATTGGCCTAATCGGATTAATCGGTCTAGTTGATTCTAATTGCAGAGGACTATCGGTCTAGTCGACTAAAAAAGCGGCCTAGTCTACCAAAAGTCCGGCTCCATATAAATCCATCCATGTATATAATTATTATTTCCACCTTAAATTTTAGATACAACATTTTTCCTACTTTACAAAAGATTTATACTCCCTCCATATCACAATAATTGTCTCATTTTCCTTTATTAGTCGTATAAAAAAAGTGCTTCCCTTCCATTTTAGAAAATAATTTCACCCCAAAAATAGCTACAATACACTTTAATAAAGTATTACCGTACCAAAAAAACTCATAATTTTTCAAAATATGTACGATAAACCTAATAAACTATATATAGATTTTATGGTATCTATAAGGTACCATACATTTGTCTTGTCACTCTCGTGGACCAATCACAATGTTGTTGTTGAATTATTTAAGTATATAATAAAAATGATATGTCTATTTGGACCAATCAAGTGAATGATTGGTACGGTACCTCATTCATTTTTTAAATGGATACGTAGTTCCCACCTAAAGTATACTTCATCCGTTCTTAAATAAGTGCAACATTCTAAATTTTACACTATTCACATGTTCTACTTTGATTACATTTTATTTAATGATGTATTAATATATTTTTTATAAAAAAAATATTACTAAACTTGTCTCATTGTAAATTTTTCAAAATCTGATTTTTTAATTTTTTTTACTAATAGAGAGTTATATATATTAATGGTCAAAATTGTGTCTCGACAAATGTGAAATGTTGACTGTTGCACTTATTTAAGAATGAAGGTAGTATATAGAAACTATATACTGAAAAGCCGAATGAGACTCATAGTAGTGGATATAGATGGTTGTCTTTATATGTGCAATTTCCGAATTTGTAGGCAAGTGAGTGATGGCGTCATTGAGGATAGAGTTCTACGTACAGTGGAGTTACAGCTGGAAGGAGGGATGCTCCATCTGACCTCCAAACGCTTCTTTCCTTTTCCCAACCTAAACGCCAGACTTTTGTGCACAACTTCACGGATATAATTGCAGACCTCTCTGTATTTTATTCAAGTTGGTGGATTTTGATCATGCCACATTGTTCCCCGTTTGGTTCGTGCCCAATCTCTGGGCGGTGGATGGGGCGAGACACTCCAAAAGTTACCCTTCATTATATTGAGGAGGTGAAACTGTGAAAGAGTCAATTGATAAAACACATTTGGTGAATTTCATTACGTACTAATTGTGCGAAACGATGGAAGTTACGCTTACACCATACGGGTGTCATAAGTAGTAAGTTTTGGGTATGAGTTTCTAGAATTGCCGTGACTTGTTACTATTTAAAAAGTATAAAAATTCTGCAAGTTTATGACTAAGTCATAGTCTCAATCACTGTCGGATGGTTTGTGATAAATCTCATTTATATTCTCTTAATTTTTGAGGTGAGAATAAGATTGATACTCGAAGTTGCATAAAAAGGTCAAATAATTCTTTATATAGGAGTCTCTGTCCGGACGTCGCCATTTGGGGTGGTTCCCGGTGGAAGTTTTTGAGCATCGAATTCCTTAAGTCTAGTTTACTCATACTAAATTTCAGCTAAAAATTCAACTGGTAAGGCATTCGAATGAATGCTTGAAAATAACTGCGCAGTTAAAAGCGCAGTTGTCTTCAAGAATTCATTTGAATGCCTTCCCGATTGAAGTTTTAGCTGAAATTTGGTATGAGTAAATTACACTTAATGAATAGGATGCTCAACAAATTTCATCAAAAAATTCCACCGAGAATTGCCTCAAATGGCGACGGCCGGACAGTAAGGACTTATTTGACTATTTTTATGCAACTTTGAGTACCAATCTGACCTTTATCTCCTTAATTTTCAGAACCATATTGGGACTTCAGGGCGGATTGAGATCCTCTACCTGATAGGCAGAGTACCGTGGGAATGAGAGAGCCTTGAGATACCGATAAACTCCGGTCATTGAGTTCTCAATTACACGGTTTCCCTCGATCAGGCACCCTACCTTTAGCAAGACAAAGAGTCTGAATCCCTTTGGGGCAAGGATCCTTTATTTTAGGGGTGGGCATAAAACCTGAACCGAACCGGTACCGAACCTTCCCGTAATTGTACCGAACCGAATATCGGGTATTTAAACGGTTCTATATAATTTTGTCCCGTACCGAAATCGTACCGTTTGAAATGGATACGGGACCGGTCCTAGATTTTGAGATCCGAAAAATACCGGACCGAACCGTTTGAAAATAATGCACTTGTATTTTTTATATTTTTTCTATACCAATTCAATAGATCTCTTTTATAGACCAACAATTTTACAGCCCAAGTAAGTATTTATGCATCTTTAAAATAGCTAAATGTGTGTGTTTATATATAGAATATATATACACACTAACACACACACACACACATATTGCAAGAATATTAGTATATTACTACGTATAATTTTAGACAAATCACTGATGACTTCATTTCTAGTAATGTTAGCATACATGACTTTTTGTAGTATCATGTTTTTACAATTTTACAACTTAATTAATATGGTTTAAATCTTAGCTCAGGTTCAACTATAAATTAAATTAGAACTACGGAGTAATATTTAACCTAGAATGAAGAAGAAGAAGAAGAAGAATGTTGAAGATTTCTATTATATTCAATAATTTGATGATATTTCTTTTTATATTTTCACATTAACTAAGTAAATTAAGGATGATATTTATCTTGTGCGTCATCATTTTGCTATACTCTTTCTTAGTTGTGTCGCACAATTTGTTTATTTGAAAATTTTAGTCCTATATAGCAATTTCTTGTATTTATATCAATATTTCATGTGAGTTGGTTGGTGTGATGATATCTACTAATTGCAAGATCTGTTCAAATTTTTTAGCATGTGTTTGATATTGTACCGTACCGTTTTATACCGTTCTGAAACGACATGGTACCAAACGGTTCCATCCTTGAAACCGGACTGTATCAGCAGGGGCGGAGCTAGCGCATTAGGTCGGACTGGGCCAGTACAAAAAATATTTTTGGAAATTTTTTTACACGTAATTTTTTACACTAAAAATACAGGCATTTTTAAAATTTGGGCTGGGCCAGGGCCAGGGATGGCCCTCCCCTAGCTCCGCCCATGTGTATCAGACAGTTAAAAACCTCGCGAATATATTACGAATTTTACTAATTTACTGGACCGTTCCGTACCGCGCTCATCCCTACTTTGTTTGAGCCCGTAACACATATCACGACCATCCCGAGGGATGGATAGCACTGTCGGGTCCACCTAGGTGCACCCTTCTTTTTCAAAAAAAAAGGGAGAAATTATGCATGATCATGATAATCTTGTGGGGACACAATCAGTCCGTCTTAAAAAAAAAACTTGGATTCGACCTGCTTTAGTTTCATGACAATCCAAATACTCCAAATTCCACCAAACTCGTGCGCGTTTGAGACTAGAAATTTCGTCGTCTTCCCCCCACGACCTAACCCCTATCGCCGGCGTACTTTATGATGGTCCTTTTTAGGGGTGCACACCGGGTGGGTTGGGTCGGGTTTGCTATATTTTTTGGGCCTACCCAATTTATTTGGGTTGGCTATTTACTAACCCGCGATATGAAATATAAGTTGGTGAACCATGCATGAACGGGTCGGGTAGGGTCGGGTATTGAAAGGAATTTATTTCGGGGTGAATCTTTAATACTCCGTATGTGCAACTAACACATACATTATGAATCTGAGTTAACTAGTTTCCAAAATACACAACAAATGCAAGTACTTTTTATAAGAGTAAACTTAGGGCAATAGTATCAAAACATTTTTGCGTAAAGGAAATTAATTTAGAAGCAAATGTGTATATATATATACTAATCACCTATAGCTAGTCAAAATGGTAAATGTTTATAATGCTAAAATCATACTCTTAGATAAAGCACATTGGTCTTAAATAGAAATTATCCAACAAAACTTTGTAGCATAAATATAATAAAATGAACTTTCGGCCGAGTCGGGTACTACCGGGTTTGAGATTTTAATTCAGCAACCCTACCCATTAGGTGCGGGTTCGTACATATTTAACCCGTGAATATTTTTAAAAATCAAATACCCGATTAAAAGTAATCGGGTAGGTTTGGGTCGGGCAGGTTATGCGGGTTCGGTTATTCTTGCGCAGTCCTAGTCCTTTTATAACCTGGCCTGGGACTCATTCTTTCTAATTACTCTTCTCTACTTTCAATGGCTTCCTCTGTTTTATCCGTTTTCCTGTTCTTCTTCATGCTACTCCCTTTCTGCTTGTCTAAAATCTTAGTTCTTCCCCTTACTCATTCCCTATCAAGAACCCAATTCAACAGTACCCACCACCTCCTCAAGTCCACTTCGGCCCGCTCCGCCGCCAGGCTCCACCATCACAGCCACCGCCGGATTTCCCTCCCGCTTACTCCGGGAAGTGATTACACTCTGTCTTTCACCCTCGGTTCCCAGACCATCTCCCTGTACATGGACACCGGAAGTGACGTTGTTTGGATCCCCTGCCACCCGTTTGAATGTATTCTCTGCGAGGGAAAGTACAACCCCGCCGCCGTCCGGAATCCGGGCCCTCTCAACCTCAGCTCCGCCTCGCCGGTCTCCTGCAAGTCGCCGGCATGCTCCGCCGTCCACTCCTCCCACTCTTCCTCCGACCTCTGCGCCATGGCTAAGTGTCCTCTCGAGAACATTGAAACCTCCGACTGCCATTCCCACTCTTGCCCGCCGTTTTACTATGCCTACGGCGACGGCAGCTTCGTGGCTAAGCTCTACAGAGATGGTTTATCTGTTCCAATGTCGTCGCCGTCGCTGGTTCTGCGGAATTTCACTTTCGGCTGCGCTCACAGTGCTCTCGGCGAGCCGATTGGTGTCGCCGGATTCGGCCGTGGAGCCCTTTCGATGCCGGCTCAGCTAGCCACCTCCTTCCCGGACATCGGAAACCATTTCTCGTACTGTTTGGTTTCTCACACGTTCGACGCGAACCGTGTTCGGCGACCAAGCCCGCTCATCCTTGGCCGGAACTCGGTCGGCGAAAACAAGGCGATACAAATCCCGGCGGATGATTTCGCATACACCCCGATGTTGAAGAACCCGAAGCACCCGTATTTCTACTGTGTCGGGCTCGAAGCCGTCTCCATCGGGTTTCGTAGAATCGACTCCCCGGAGAATCTCCGGAGAGTTGACAGACGAGGAAACGGCGGCATGGTGGTGGACTCCGGGACTACGTTCACTATGCTTCCGCAGGTTTTCTATAACGCGGTGATCACTGAATTTGACAAACAAGCCGGGTCGGGTCATAAGAGGGCGGGTGAGGTGGAGGAGAAAACCGGGCTCGGGCCTTGCTATTATTTGGATACGGGTATGGGTGATCGGAAAGTGCCCCAAGTTTTGCTGCATTTCGGGGGGAATTCAAGTGTGGCGATGCCCAGCAAAAATTACTTCTACCAGTTTATCTACGGCGGCGATAAGGGTCAGGCGAAAAGGAAAGTCGGGTGTATGATGCTGATCAGCGGCGGCGATGAGGAGGATTCCGGCGGTCCGGCCGGTTTATTGGGAAACTATCAGCAACAAGGGTTTGAGGTGGCGTATGATTTGGAGAAGGGCCGGGTCGGGTTTGCCCGAAGGAAGTGCGCATCTTTGTGGGATACATTGAGCCGCCACTAACCTGCGCCTCAAGTTTGTGATAATTGGAGTCAATGCCGTCTAAGTTGACTTTTTGAAGATGACGTGGCTGATTAGAACGACCTAAGTCAAAATTACTTATTCGAGCAAGGGAAAGTTCGAGCATCGCCGACCTTTAGAATTTAAAAAGAAAAAAAAGCAAACAAATGAATAGTGACAAACGAAGGAAGGCAAGTATCGGAGTTGTCCATGAATGAGGACGGTCCATGTTTTATTGAAAAGGGGAAAAGCTTTTAAGAAGCTAAATCTGTCTTGTTTGACATAAAGTGCTTTGATTAGTATAGGATAATAATCAAAATATATAATGATGTACAGAAAAAATCATAATGCTTGATGTTTGTACATTATTAAGTAATTGCAATACTTCATTCCTTCAGTTGTACTCCGTGGTATTTTTTTATTGTGCTTTCTCATCTACTATGTTGTTTTAGCAAAATTTTGATAAGACCAAACTAATTAAAAAGGAAAAGGAAATTTATATGAAGAACGGGTCTCATACAAGAACAATGAAGAAGATGACAAGTGAGCAAATAAAAGAGAAGTTCTATGTATTATTTAAAATGAGTAACTGCTGATTACAATGAGGGATATCATATTTATAGGAAGAGTAGTTAATGCTCTCATGATGGCTTTGTCCGTTACTGACGGGTTGGTCGTACGTTATGACGATTTTGAATCTGTCATAAAAGTTGGTCAATTACTATCAATACTTTCCTTAATCACATTAAAGAGCCTAATAATGTATAGAAAACATTACAATAATTAAGATTGAGATTTGTGGGCGCTCCATTAACTGTTGTGGTCAATTCTCTTAAATGCAATATAAACCGTCAATTTCTTGCTCTAACAATTGCCCTCTTTCGAGAAGTTGACGCGTACGGTGGGCGGGTCACACCGTTAAGCGGCAATTTGTCTAAATTTTAAAAGAGCTTATACTTCACATCTTGGTTTATTGCGTCTATTGACTCATCAACGACTTGTCATGACGTATTGATCAATTCGGTTGACGAAATGTTCCGTCTTTCCCTTCTAGTAATTTCCAATCAAACCCGTCTCCTTGACTGAACAATGAAGACTGAAAGCTGGCTTTTTATTTTCTTCCCTCCAAAATTGTGTTGGCGACTACATGCCTCTCTATGTTCAGGTCTAACAGAGACGGTTGACATCATGTGCTTATATCGAGGGATATGCTCTCTAGGATCCGTGGTTCCGTCAAATGGCTCCATGGGTGGTACGACAAATTTATTTGGCTATTCGACATGCATGATCGAACTGTCAAAAGGTGAATCTTCATAACACATATGAGACGTTATGTCAAGTGGGGGGGGGGGACTCCAGGAATTGCATTGATCCTCTCTTGCCTTTGTCGTAGCTGGTCCATTATCATTGACATTGGTTCCGTCATGCCTGGTTGAATTGGTCCCGCCGTTGGAACTGTAGGTCTGGCCATTTGGGTGGTCTCTGGTCGGGTTGGTGACGAGATAAACATGACTTCTATACGTTTTCTCCCTTGATTTAGATCTGCTGAGGTGACGGGTCTATAAGGACGTTGTGTCTCGGATTCAAGAAGTGGCACACCCAGTGTGTTACGTCTAGGATTTTGCATGAAGTTGGACGGATCGGATCCCTAAAGGTCCTGCTCCTATAATGAGGAATGGAGGGCTCTGTTGGAGCTGAGATTGTAGTCATCGAGGGCATGCTCTGAGTGGCTAAATATAGGTCATCCCCTTGGATATGCTTCGAATGGTCTGCGAGATGACCATTGATTGTGGTTCTCCAGTTGGTGACATACCTAGTGTGAGGGAGACGGGATCCGTCGTTGTTGCAGGTGGATCCGTCGCTGCCGGGGTGAAACCAAGACCCAGTCTCGTGGCATCAGTCATGGCGTCACTCCTCCGGTTAATTCTCGAGCTTGAGACTTTCGACATTGCCGGTTGTACCTGGGATCGAAGCACGTCATTCTCCCGTTGAAGATGTGCTATTCGTTCCGCCATCTCACGCTTGACCGTCTCTAGCTGTTCGTGAAACTCAATCAACAAGGGATTAGCTCCTGCCATGGTCGATCTTTCTCTTGCACGAGGCCCCACGGTGCGCGCCAAATTATTTTAGCAAAATTTTGACAAGCTAAAACTAATTAAAAATGAAATTTATATGAAGAACGGGTCTCGTACAAGAGCAATGAAGAAGATGACAAGTGAGCAAATAATACAGAAGTTCTATGTATTATTCGAAATGAGTAGCTGCTGATTACGATGAGGGGTATCCTATTTATAGGAAGGGTAGTTAATGCTCCCGTGATGGCTTTGTCCGTTACTGATGGGTTGGCCGTACGTTTATGACAATTTTGAATCTGTCATAAAAGTTGGTCAATTACCATCAATACCTTCCTTAATCACATTAAAGATGTATAGAAAACGTTACAATAATTAAGATTGAGATTTGTGGACGCTCCATTAACTCTTGTGGTCAACTCTTTTAAATGCAACATAAACCGTCAATTTCTTGCTCTAACATATGTATTACTGTATTCTATTTGCTATAATAGCATGTCAATTTTTTTAAATTGTGATGACTTTTGAACACATGGCCTTTTGGAATATTGTCATAATGATATCATCAAGACACAAAGTACTTAAATTTTGTTTGTAATTTCTCTTCATAGTGCATTTTAAGAAATCATTAAAAGCCTTTTAATAAAAAATAATTACTTACATATTTATGACTAAAGTAAAAAATGTTTATAGAAATGTGATTAATTAATGATTAGAATATTAATGTAATCATGATAATTTATGTACAATTTTTGAAATTAAGTTAGCATGAGACTACATTGTACGAGTAGTAACTATTACTCATATTTTATAAATAAGTTTTATTTTGATAATATTTTTGAAAATAACCCTTTAATAACCTCTATTTACATGTTTTATCAATTAATTTCATTAATTTCATGCACTGAGTTGTGTAATAATAAATTTAAATCAGAAGTTACTTTTCTAACCAAAACTTTAGAGGAATTTAAAAAAAATGTAGAAAATCATCTTAACTATATTCCTATATTTTTTTCCTTTATTTGGTTAATAAAATATATCTTTCCGGTAGCGTATTTAACCATTCCAACAACCATTCCAACAACAATTTTATCGAATTCAACACATTTTATCGATTCAATTAATTTCATTATTTCATGAATTTATTTAATTTCATAATTATTAAGTGGGCTCTAACTTTCTAAGGATGAGAGAATTAAAATACATGCAATAAATGTTTGTTTTTAATAGGTCATAATCTCAACTTTACATAATCTCAGAATAATCCCACCTTTGCTTTCATTGGACCCTTTTTTTTGAAAATCTTATATAAATAATCCCACCAATATAGGTCATCAATAGATCAGGGTCTAATGAAAGAAGATGAGATGCAAGAGTTAGATTATTCTTGGATTACGTAAATGTGAGATTATTATGAGACGACCAGTGAAAGTTGATATTATTCTTTGTCAAGTTTTACTTGTTTTTATCTATTCTGTACATACATGTGATGTTCTAATGATTATTAATTTTGATGGGATAACCATAAATTGATATTACATCTTCTAAAATTTATATTATGGGGTCACGAACTTCATATTTAAACATACTTTTTACTCCCTCCGTCCCACTGGACTTTGCCAACTTTCCCTTTTTGTTTGTCCAAAAAACTTTGTCACTTTCTCTTTAAAACAATGAATTTATGACTCTGTTCATTTCTCTCTGCTCTGCACAAATCTCAACCACACAATTTTTACTATTATAATTTCTCACCTAACATCAATTAACTTGACAAAGTTGAGTGAGACGGAGGTACTACAATTTAACATAATTATATACGGAGTATGTGCATACATAAACTAAAAAATAGATTGACAAAAAAAACTTAAAAGTGGCAAGGCCGGCCGGTACCTTAACCCCGCCTATTAATACCATTGAATTGAATGTCCTAATGACAAAAGAGCTAAATGCGTTGAAGTTTCTATAATTCTATTTGTATCTATCTTGTACTTCGGACAGAACATAATGGTACGCAGGGGCGGAGTCAGAAAAATGACTCGGCGGGGTCGAAATCAAATTTGCATAGAATCCAAACGGTAGATTATTTTTAGACAATACTCGTATTGAATGTAGCTTAGACAAATGATAGTTTAAATGAAATTAATAGAGTATATGTAGTTAATATACTTCGTATATGTCACATATATTATGAACTTGTTTTATACGGGTTGAGTTGAGTACCTCGTATGAGACTCATTGTCTTACCCTTGTACTCTATGGTTCTCTTCAATCTTGCTCGGTTTAGTATCAAAATTTCTTACTTACCAATTTCAAACTTAAATAGTGCTGATTTTGCAGAAGTCATAACTTTTTACTCGTAATGAGTTACGAGAGCCATAATATATCAAATTGAAGATATTTCAGAGCTCTACACTCTTAAATTTTCAGCGGGGTCGGCTGACCACCCTGACCCCCTAGTAGCTCCGCCCCTAATGGTACGTACGGAGTACTCCGTAGTATTTTACAAGAAACCAACAAAACCAAACCAAATGTTGGTATAGGAACAATAATGGAGGCTGGGCAGCCATGATTTATTGAAAAAAATTGGTTTTGACGAAACAACAAATCAGGCTTGATACAACATCTTTTGATTTCGATCAAATAGGTGAGTGTAACAAATCAATATAAATCATATCCAATATATCGCACTTAAACATATACATAAATCAATAATTAATGCTCCGTAATATATATAAAATGATAACAATTAACAAACACCATATCAAGTCATGCATTCAAATCTATCAGGTAAATTCATCTCAACAGATCAACTTGATAGGAGGAGACTGGGAATAGCCCAAAGTCTTATATAATGTTTTATTGTTTTATAGTTTTTCGATGTGAGACAAATATATTGACATGTCTCCCTCAGCCCGAATCGAACTGAATAATATCAGAGTGTATAAATTGGTCAAACAGATCCTTAACAAGGTATCCTTAATAATGGGTGCTAAACAAGCAGTCAAACCACAACCGAATTTGACCCTAATATCATGTTAAGACTCGGGATTTCATCCTAAAAGGTTAGTCTGATAGCAGAAGTAGCTCAAAGTCTTATATAATTTTTTATTTTTTATAACTTTCCGGTGTGTGACAAGCAATTTAACACAACATATACTATTCCATATTCCATCAAATGTAAACAGAGAGCCTAATTTCTCAATTACTTCACATAAATAGTTCATATGTTTTGTTTATGATATTTAAGGCCATATAAAGTGTTAAAAAATCATTTTTTTTTTTGCCAAAATTTCCCATGAAAACAATTAATTTTGCCAGAAAATCATTTTTTGTGGAAAGATATTATTACTCCGTACTATTTTTTTGTTTCAATAGTAGATGTTTAATTTGCGATGTAACTCGTATTATGAAAAATGTAACTCGTGTTGTTGAAAAAATTAACTCAGGTGTATGCAAAATGTAACTTGTTGAGATAATTTTTAATGTAACTCACGCGTATAAAGATGTAAAACGCGCATAAGAAGATGTAACTCCATATACTGAAAATGAAACTGCAGAAATTTTTATAAACATAACTCAAACATGTGGAATGTAAACCACACATATGAAAATGCAATATCATGTTTTAACAAATGTAAATCTAAATAACCAAATTTAATGTCTTAAAAGCACTAAAAGTATACAAGTACATAATATAAGAGAGATAAAAGATATATTATAGGGAAAAGTGTATGAATATGAATTATTATTGTTGGGATATATTATCCCGGCCTATTACTGTTCAGGAGCCCAAGACATTGTCCAGTACGGAGCCCGAGCAGCTAGGTCCATTTCGGCCCATTCTGGCCCGCTTTGGCCATTGGGCCCGACATCGGCCGTTTGGCCCATTAGGGTGGAGTACTTCACTCCCCCTATTCCCTATTTATAGGAGGTTTTCCCTCCATGTTTGGGGAGCCTTTCTTGGATCCTTTCTTTAGCTCTATCTTCCTTCTCTTTTAGACTTAGCTCAATACTCCATTAATGGAGCTCAAATGGTACTTGTAATGGTGAGGAGAGTCCTAATGAGAAAGAGAGGGCTTGGACATTAGCCTAAAAAGTCCCGTGGTTTTCTCCCTTTCGGGTTTCCACGTAAAAACTGAGTTGTTCATACACATTTATACATATATTTACTATATCGTGTTGGATTAAACTCAACACTGGCGCCGTCTGTGGGAATCTGTCCAAAAAGATTCATGTGTTTCTACTATTCTTGAGTTTCTACAAAAAATTCATACAGAAAAAGACTGATTTGCAACAAGAAAAAGGATCCTGAAAAGCAAAACATGAGGAAGAAGATTCTGGGAACGAGGAAGAAGGAAGTCTAGAGAAAGAAAAATGATTTCAGCAAAAAGAAAGAAAAACTTCTGGAGCTTTGGCCTTGGGAAGCTCCGGACCTGAAGCAAGAATGTGGCTGCCAGCAGCACCTGCCCAATTGACCGAGGAAGAAGAAAAGCGAAAAGAAAGATTCTGGGAAAAAGAAGGGATGAAGTCCAGATCTGGAAGTTGGCGGACCACGGCCGGAGAAGCCGTCCGTACCGCCGCGCGCTCCACCAAGGGCTCGCTGACATACGATGTAAAACTTGCCTAGCTTTTCCGGCCATCGTCATCGCTGGCAGCGCCGCTCTCCGCCTCCGTTGCGGTGCAATTGCCGGCCTCAGCTCCCCCTGGTTGCACGAACCTCAGAGAAGGTCCGCCATTAATGGCCGCTGAGGGCTTCGGGAGTGACAACCGTAAATCAGTGCACCCCCATGGCTCGAGGTTGAGGGAGTTCCGCCGGTTATGCCGGAGTCCTAGCTGGCGACCACGCCACCGATCCTTGTCGCTCCGCCGCTAATGTCGCCTGAGGCAGCTTTGTCCTGGCCATCATCGGCCGCTGCTGCGTTGTGCGTGGGCTCCCTTCGACCAGCTACAGTAGCTGAGTAACAATCGGGCTACATATTGGCCGTAGGGGTAGCTGCCAGCTTGCAAAATGCGAAGGCTAGGTAATTGGAGGTTTTTTGGCAGTTTTGACCAAGTCCAGCAAGGTTGAGCAAATGGTTTTCACAAAACCCCTGGCCGAGTATCAACTTTGAAGCTAAGTATTCAGTCTCCAAATTTCCAATTAAAGTACTTGGCACTAGCTTTAAAATATTATTACTCGGTAGTATTGCTAGTATTTTATCACCATTATTTATTGGGACTAAAAGCATCCCAAAATTAAATAATGTCGAGCCAAGCTCGAAGTGATAATTAGTTTCACCGTCATTTAAAATTAAGTGACTGGGTGTTGTGGGCCCGTCGGCCCGCTCCTGATCGGCTTTAATTAGCGAACGGAGTATGCTTGAATGGCCTTTGATAGGAAAGTATCATTGCTATTACCGGTTATATCACTATTATTTATTAGGGATAAAATGTCCCGAATTAAATAATGTTGAGCGAGGCTCAAGTGATGGTTAGTTCAGCTAACATTTTATTAAGTATTTAATTTCTTGTGGCCCCGATGACCCACTCTCAATCAGCTTGATTAGCGATCTGAGCGTCTCCAGAGGGTAGTGCCCCGATGACGCGTTTTAATTTGAGGGTTGCGCATTAGTCCGCACGGCACTACGTGTTCGATCGACGATCGTACCCCAGTATCATTTACGCCATTAGGCGCGAAATGACTATTGCCAAACGTGGCCTGTGGGGCCCCGAGGGCACCAAAGCGCTCGGCCTCGTGTTTCCGAGGGCGGTGCGACCAACTTGGGTCTGAGTTTGAAAACTCACGGACCGATGAATATCTCTATGTGACGTTCGGCGGGCTGCCAGTTGGCCCCGCCGTGAGCTGCTGCATCCATCAGTCCCGCACGATGAGCCGGGCCGAGGGTCACGATGACCCATAGGCCGGTATTCGTGGATGTTAGAGAGAAGCCATACGACTGCCTATGTGTGTATACATATTGTCGGGCCGCGCGGCCCGTTACCATGCTTATTACGCAGTTGGAGCTGCTCGACGCGCTCGAGCAAGATGATTGAAAGACGCGGGGCCTGAGTCTCAAAGACGTTCAGGGCCAGCTAAAGAGGAGACCACCACGGTTGAGAACTGTGGGACGAACATCTCCACCCCAGAGACTGATGGCCTAGGAAGAACACCTAGAGGCCGAGGGTCTAGAGTGGACTACCACGGCGGAGGACCGTGAGACGATCATCCATCATTCAGAGGCCGAGGGCCTAGAGGAGACCATCACGGCCAAGGGTCGTGAAACCATCCTGATTTTCAGGTCGGCCTCTCATTGCCGACATCATCATATCACGACCGGCCTCTCGGCATGGCGTGATTATCATGTTTGAAGACCGGCCTCGTCCCCGCGCTGCGCGGATGAGGACCGTTGCTTGGTTCTTTCATGTCGGCCTCTCATTGCCGACACCATCATACCACGACCGGCCTCTCGGCTCGGCGTGTTCATCTTTTGAAGACCGGCCTCGTCCCCACACCTCGCAGACGAGGACCGCTGCTTGGTTCTTTCAGGTCGGCCTATCATTGCCGACACCACTATATCACGACCGGCCTCTCGGCACGGCGTGAGTATCATCTTTTGAAGACCGGCCTCGTCCCCGCGCTGCGCGGGCGAAGACCGTTGCTGGATTTCTTCCAGGTCGGCCTCTCATTGCCGACATCATCATATCACGACCGGCCTCTCGGCATGGCGTGATTATCATGTTTGAAGACCGGCCTCGTCCCCGCGCTGCGCGGATGAGGACCGTTGCTTGGTTCTTTCATGTCGGCCTCTCATTGCCGACACCATCATACCACGACCGGCCTCTCGGCTCGGCGTGTTCATCTTTTGAAGACCGGCCTCGTCCCCACACCTCGCGGACGAGGACCGCTGCTCGGTTCTTTCAGGTCGGCCTATCATTGCCGACACCACTATATCACGACCGGCCTCTCGGCACGGCGTGAGTATCATCTTTTGAAGACCGGCCTCGTCCCCGCGCTGCGCGGACGAAGACCGTTGCTGGATTTCTTCCAGGTCGGCTCTCATCGCCGACATCATTATATCACGACTGGCCTCTCAGCCCGGCGTGATTGTCATATTTGAAGATCGGCCTCGTCCCCGCACTGCGCAGACGAGGACCGTTGCTGGATTCTTTCAGGTCGGCCTCTCATTGCCAACGTCATTATATCATGACCGGCCTCCTGGCTCGGCGTGTTTTCCACATTTGAAGACCGGCCTCATCCCTGCTCCTCGTGGATGAGGACCGTTGCTTGCTATCTCAGATCGGCCTCACATTGCCGATATCATTATATCACGACCGGCCTCTCGGCTCGGCGTGCTTATCTTTTGAAGACCGGACTCGTCCCCGCTCCTCGCGGATGCGGGCCGCTGCTTGACTCTTGTAGGTCGGCCCCTCATTGCCGACATTGTCACATCATGTTCGGCCTCTCATCGCCGACATCATCATACCACGACCAGCCTCTCGGCTTGGCGTGCTTATCTTTTGAAGACCGGCCTCGTCCCCGCCACATCGCGGACGAGGACCGTTGTTTGATTCTTTCAGGTCGGCCTCTCACTGCCGACACTATCATGTTATGTTCGGCCTCTCGGCACGACATATTATCTTTTGAAGACCGGTTTCATCCCCGCGCTGCGTGGATGAGAGCCGTTGCTTGGATATATCGGCCTGATCGGACACTATTGTCATCTCCTTATCAGGACCGACTGCTCAGCGGCATTATGATCATTGTTTGTCGGCTCCCAATGCCGACCCTCTTGAGTTTGCGATCGGGCTCACGACTCCCCTCCAGGAGGGTGACCAGGGCCTTCGCATGACGATCAGCTATTCTATCGCCTCGTCATTATATTCGTTCGCTATGCCACCACCATTATGTGTGACATTCCGTGATCCCTGCGAGTTTCTTGGATACCGAATGTCTTCTTCGATGTAAGAAGATCGGTAGGACCACGGACCAGGGACGGACAAAGAAGAGCTAGGGAATCTCGATGTAGATAAACCTGTTCCTCCTTGCGAGTTTCGCGGATACCGAACGTCTCTTCGAAGCAAGAGCGCCGGTAGGACCAAGAACCAAGGACGAACGAAGAATATAGATTGCCTCCCTCAAACCAAAAAAAAAAAAAAAAAAGATGGGGAGAAGAGGAGGGTAGCTCCTATGTGGAAGGGAATCTTGCCCGGGCGTGCCAGATCTTCTCCCACCGCCGAAGACGAACGCCTCTCGATGTAGAAGTTAGTAGAGACGCGGAGGGGGCTAGACGAACCAAGGGAGCTTTGCCAAGATAAACCTGTTTATCCCACAATGACCATGGATCGATGGACGTGGGATAACAAAGTCGGGAACCCGTGAGGGTGAACCTGTTCGTCCCTGCGAGTTCCTTGGGTACCGAACGTCCTCTTCGAAGCAAGAGATGCCGGTAAGACTAAAAGGACCACGGACGAACGAAAAAAGGGGGAATCTCGATGTAGATAAACCTGTTCCTCCTTGCGATGTCGGCGGACACCGAACGTCTCCTCGAAGTAGGGACGCCGGTAGGACCAGGGACCAAGGACGAACAAAGACTAAAAGACTCCAAAAAAAAAAAGAGAGATGCCAGAAGAGCACGGAGCAAAGAATGATTTTATCCCTCGGCGCTATTAGCCGGGAAATACAAACTGAAAAACATATGTAAAGAATAATTACAAAACTTAAGTATGAAGAATGAAGTGGCCGACGACGATCGGCTAACATCAGGCTTTCTTTTGCCTTGGACGACGAATACCAGCTCCCCAGATCAGACAGATGGACGACGCCCAGGTCCACCCTTCCTCCCAGGATGAAGTCCTGACAGACGATCGGCTTCTCATAGCCAGCCAAGACGGATCGTACCTGATTTCACGGCTCGGCTCGCCCATTCCCTCCAGGATGGCGACGACCGTCTTGTGCAGCACGACCGGCTTCTCAGCGCCATCGTGTCTCTTTCACGTTCGGATCGCCCCATTCCCTCCAGGATGGCGACGAACGTCTTATGCAGTGCGATCGGCCCCTCAGCGCCATCGTACCTGGCTTCACGGTTCGGCTCGCCCATTCCCTTCGGGATGGCGACGACCGTCCTATGCAGCACGATCGGCTTCTTAGCGCCATCGTGTCTCTTTCACGTTCGGATCGCCCATTCCCTTCCAGGGTGGCGACGAACGTCTTATGCAGTGCGATCGGCCCCTCAGCGCCATCGTACTTGGCTTCACGGTTCGGCTCGCCCATTCCCTTCAGGATGGCGACGACCGTCCTATGCAGCACGATCGGCTTCTCAGCGCCATCGTGTCTCTTTCACGTTCGGATCGCCCATTCCCTTCCAGGGTGGCGACGAACGTCTTATGCAGTGCGATCGGTCCCTCAGCGCCATCGTACTTGGCTTCACGGTTCGGCTCGCCCATTCCCTTCAGGATGGCGACGACCGTCCTATGCAGCACGATCGGCTTCTCAGCGCCATCGTGTCTCTTTCACGTTCGGATCGCCCATTCCCTTCCAGGGTGGCGACGAACGTCTTATGCAGTGCGATCGGCCCCTCAGCGCCATCGTACTTGGCTTCACGGTTCGGCTCGCCCATTCCCTTCAGGATGGCGACGACCGTCCTATGCAGCACGATCGGCTTCTCAGCGCCATCGTGTCTCTTTCACGTTCGGATCGCCCCATTCCCTTCCAGGGTGGCGACGAACGTCTTATGCAGTACGATCGGCCCCTCAGCGCCATCGTACTTGGCTTCACGGTTCGGCTCGCCCATTCCCTTCAGGATGGCGACGACCGTCCTATGCAGCACGATCGGCTTCTCAGTGCCATCGTGTCTCTTTCACGTTCGGATCGCCCATTCCCTTCCAGGGTGGCGACGAACGTCTTTATGCAGCACGATCAGCGCCCCAGCGCCATCGTGTCTGGCTCACGTTAGGGTCGCCCATCCCTTCCAGGATGGCGACGAACGTCTTTATGCAGCACGATCAGCGCCCCAGCGCCATCGTGTCTGGCTCACGTTAGGGTCGCCCATCCCTTCCAGGATGGCGACGAACGTCTTTATGCAGCACGATCAGCGCCCCAGCGCCATCGTGTCTGGCTCACGTTAGGGTCGCCCATCCCTTCCAGGATGGCGACGAACGTCTTTATGCAGCACGATCAGCGCCCCAGCGCCATCGTGTCTGGCTCACGTTAGGGTCGCCCATCCCTTCCAGGATGGCGACGAACGTCTCTTATGCAGCACGATCAGCGCCCCAGCGCCATCGTGTCTGGTTCACGTTAGGGTCGCCCATCCCTTCCAGGATGGCGACGAACGTCTTTATGCAGCACGATCAGCGCCCCAGCGCCATCGTGTCTGGCTCACGTTAGGGTCGCCCATCCCTTCCAGGATGGCGACGAACGTCCTTATGCAGCACGATCAGCGCCCCAGCGCCATCGTGTCTGGCTCACGTTAGGGTCGCCCATCCCTTCCAGGATGGCGACGAACGTCTTTATGCAGCACGATCAGCGCCCCAGCGCCATCGTGTCTGGCTCACGTTAGGGTCGCCCATCCCTTCCAGGATGGCGACGAACGTCTTTATGTAGCACGATCAGCGCCCCAGCGCCATCGTGTCTGGCTCACGTTAGGGTCGCCCATCCCTTCCAGGATGGCGACGAACGTCTCTTATGCAGCACGATCAGCGCCCCAGCGCCATCGTGTCTGGTTCACGTTAGGGTCGCCCATCCCTTCCAGGATGGCGACGAACGTCTCTTATGCAGCACGATCAGCGCCCCAGCGCCATCGTGTCTGGTTCACGTTAGGGTCGCCCATCCCTTCCAGGATGGCGACGAACGTCTCTTATGCAGCACGATCAGCGCCCCAGCACCATCGTGTCTGGCTCACGTTAGGGTCGCCCATCCCTTTCAGGATGGCGACGAACGGCTCTTATGCAGCACGTCTGCCCCTCGGCGCTGACATGCCTGGTTTATCGATGAGAGCCACCGCTTTCTATCACATCTTGCATTCCCTCTCTCATACATTGCACCCATACATTACATGCATTCATGCATCATACCTCATACATTCATACATACACACGTGCATCATGTTTTGACAGTACCGCGACGTCGGTTTATAGATGCATGAACCCCTAAGCTTCTCCGATTGGAAAGCTCGAGTCAGAGTCCTTTACTCCCGCCTGATGCATTCAGGGGGAGTGTGCCCGTGAAGGAGCACCCTTCGCCCGACCCCGTCGGGAAGGGGGGTGCCTCACCGGCAGATTACGTTCACGAGTGCAGACACCCACTCATATATTATGATTATGTGAAGACACAGGTTCCAGCTAGACAGAGGAAGAGCGCAGGCAAGAGTATATTTTCTCGAGCAGATTCGCACGCTCACTACTCAAGAAACTGGGGGACTTGTGTTGGGATATATTATCCCGGCCTATTACTGTTCAGGAGCCCAAGACATTGTCCAGTACGGAGCCCGAGCAGCTAGGTCCATTTCGGCCCATTCTGGCCCGCTTTGGCCATTGGGCCCGACATCGGCCGTTTGGCCCATTAGGGTGGAGTACTTCACTCCCCCTATTCCCTATTTATAGGAGGTTTTCCCTCCATGTTTGGGGAGCCTTTCTTGGATCCTTTCTTTAGCTCTATCTTCCTTCTCTTTTAGACTTAGCTCAATACTCCATTAATGGAGCTCAAATGGTACTTGTAATGGTGAGGAGAGTCCTAATGAGAAAGAGAGGGCTTGGACATTAGCCTAAAAAGTCCCGTGGTTTTCTCCCTTTCGGGTTTCCACGTAAAAACTGAGTTGTTCATACACATTTATACATATATTTACTATATCGTGTTGGATTAAACTCAACAATTATTATTATCATTATCATTATCATTATCATTATCATTATCATTATCATTATCATTATCATTATCATTATCATTATCATTATCATTATCATTATCATTATCATTATCGTTATCGTTATCGTTATCATTATCATTATCGTTATCGTTATCGTTATCATCATCACTATCGTTATCATCATCATCATCATCATTATTATTATTTTGAATTGAAAATATTCCAATTACTCCACAGTATATTACGGAGTATTATTTACTACTACTATTATTACGAATAACTGTTAATTGTTAATACTATTATTGTTATTATTATTATCATCATCATCATCATCATCATCATCATCATCATCATCATCATCATCATCATCATCATCATCATTTTATTATTTTGAATTGAAAATCTGTAGAACCAATCTCTAATTATTATTGTTAATAATAAACTATTATTATTATTGTTATTATTATTATTATTATTTTGAATCTAAAATATTGTAATTACTCCATAATATATTATTATATACTACTACTATTATTATGACTAATTGTTAATTGTTAATGTAACTCTTATACTCCGTATTGTTTAATGAGTGTATATGAAACATGAAATGTCTCATTGGATGGCCGGAAAAGCTAGGTGCAACACCTTGTTACTTTATAGTATTATAGATAGATTACACATATGTATTCTTTCCTTTGTACACATAATATGTCGCAAATTTTTATATATATATATATATATATATATATAGAGAGAGAGAGAGAGAGAGAGAGAGATTTATGATCAAGTGAGAATATCATCTAGGGAGAGAAATGAGAAAGAATCACAACCCTTGGATTATCTTATTATTATTATTTTCGGCCAAGGTTAAGTTAGTAATTTTGACTTCTCCTTCAATGCACATTAATTGCCTATCCGTTTAATTAATTAGGTTTGGTTTACCTTCCTTTTAAGATTTTTACTCTTTAAATTTCTAGACGTGCAGTTTGTTCATCTTAGATGAGGCATACTATTTTCTTTAATTAGATTTAAACTTAATACTACAGTTATTATATTTTAAAGATATTCAGCTCCTTTTTTCATTTCTCTCTCTCTATTCGGACTTTAATAAATTATAATTAGTAAACTGTTCATTTCTATTGGTTTACAAATTTGTTTTCCATTTCGATTACAGTGCAATTTTTTAAAAGCTAATAAAGTGCAATATAAAAAGTGTGTTTTATATATTTAAGTAGTGAATAAAAATCAAGAATGAAATATAACGTATAGTGCATTGCATACTAGTGCCGCGTGTATAATAGTGCACCTAATAAAAATGAAATGTGTGAAAGGTATTGATGCATACTCTTTCAAGTAAAAGTGCATACGCATAAATATCAAAATACACATAAAATCACATAGCCACCTTGATAACTTACAACAATGTTTGATGTACCCACTTTTATACCCACCTTATACCCACCATGTTTGTGGATGTTTTTTTTCCTGTGAACCTGGGTTCACAGACAATATTTTGTCTATGCAAAATATTGTCTGTGAGCCGGGGTTCACAGACAAAACAAAAACACTTCACAAACATAGGTGTGTACAAAAGTGTGTATAAGAGTGAGTACAAAGATCATTTTTGTTAAAATAAACATCATGCACTTTACCTCATCTACTTTTCTCTTTAAAATTTTCAAACTATTAAGCTATCAAGGCAGGGGCGGACCCAGAAAATTTATCTTGGGAGGGCGGTAACTTAAAAAAAAATGGGAGGGCGAAAATTATTTTTTGGTATATATATACACTAAAAGATTTTGTTGTTGAAGGGGCCACTGCCCCCCTGGGTCTCTACTACGGTCCGCCCCTGTATCAAGGTGCACACGTTGATTTTTTAAAGTGCAACTTTATATTTTAATGAATTAATAATACACAAGCAAATTACATATATAATGTTCAAAAGTGTACAAATGTATAAGAAAGGTGCAAGGTGATTTAATGAAAAGTGTTGTTGTGAAAAGTGCATGATAGTGTAATAAAAAGTGCATGACTAGTTGAAAACCTGGTACAATTTATATGTTATGCATTTTTAATAAATTATTAAAAATCAAATAATTGCACACTTTGTATGCTCATCGTGAAAATATATAATGATGCTTAACATTTAATTTCAAATAGCACTTCTAATGAAATTATCGTTGCACTCATCTCACAAATTAAATATGTGCATTTTTAAAAGTCATATTTTTTTTATACAATATGTATCAATTTTTTTATTTATTAAATAACTAAATATGTGAGCGTTTTAATGATATTAACAAGTTCTTTTATGGAAATTACTTTAGCTTTCTCGTAATTTTAGGATTTATTGCATTTAATGGTTTGAATGATAATGGAAAGTAAAAGTTTTAAAACAACGGTATATAACATTCGATCAATTATAGGCCGCAATTAATATTTGGTGTGTTTTGCTTTTACTCTAATTCAATTCAATAATGCCCCTACGTTACTTTTCAATTTCAATTCAAATGAGTTGAATTGATTACTTTCCTTTTCCTGTACCAAATTAATAGGAAATTGTGCATTCATTTTACTCCATCCGATTGAGATTATTGAAGGATAGATTTCATTCTTATTTCTCTCCTAAGGCTCCTTTCTCACCTGAACCGTTCCTTTCATTTAGAGGCCTCATTTATGAGCCCTAAGGATAAATGTATAGAATATGATTTGGAAATGTTTTATTATACATCAAAGTACAACTTTTATGATTTGATTTATAATTAACTAGAGGCTAAATGGTCACATAGGCCCTCGAACTAACTTAAAAAGTGCAATTCACCCCTTCTATAAGACGTTCTGTCCAGCCGTCACCAATTAGGACGGTTCCAGGTGGACTTTTTTGATGAATTTTTTTGAGCATCTTCTTTATTAAATTTAGTTTACCCATACCAAAATTTAAGATAAAAATTCAACCAGGAAGAAAGTCAAATGATTTTCTGAAATGTACTGGGTTGTTTAACTGCGCAGTTATCTTCAAAAATTTATTTGGTATGTGTTAATCAGACTTAATGAAGAAGGTGTTCCAAAAATTTCATCAAAAAATTCCACCGGGAACTGACCCAATTGGTGACGGCCGAACAAAGCCTCCTATATAAGGGGTGAGTTACACTTTTTAAGTTAGTTCGAGTGCCTATTTGACCCTTTAGCCTTAACTTTATAATCCATAATTGTAAAGGTGTTAAGTGATGTTTTAATACGATGAATTTTTGTCTCTTATAAAATAAAAGCTATCATTGTAAATGAATTTACATGATAAAGAACATTATTCAAGTATCATTTAAAATGTATTGAAAGATCGCTTGCGTTTTGACAAAAATTGTGACGTGCTGAATCCGAACAATTTTATTTTATTTTAAATAGTAATATAAAACGTACGAAGCAGTGTTCAATTTGGAATTCAAAATTGAAATATGTTGCTTGGTCCTGCCGTTACTTCCATACATAAATGTTGGTTAATGTACATGTTCATATGCATTTGATGAACATTAAATGTAAAGAAAAGTATCTTTCTTTCCCACTCAATATACAAACCTTTTGTTTAGTACAGACCATTTTGAATTGCCTTCTTTCAGTTGGAATTTTTAGAGTATTTCAAATGAATATATTGCTTTATTTGTGAGAAAAATAATCTTTATATATATAAAGACAATATGGTGAAAATGCAAATAGAAATCTATTTGGAGCCAAAAGAAGTGAAAATTTGTTACATTTCCACAATTAATAAAGCATTATTTAATATTTAATAATCAATAACAATGAATGAGCTGTTACAAGTCTAATTAACAGTTATAAGTTACAAATTAAATATTAGAAAGTAAGGATAAAAAGAATAAATATAAAAAAATTGTTAGATAAATATTAAAAACACACACATGCAAAATTAATTAATAGGCATAGCATAATAATAGCCTGTTTGGTGATCGACCATGTTTTTCGGCTTATCAACGAATTTTTTTTACCAAACACATAACGTTTGATTTCGCGCGCTAAATTGTGTAATAATAAGAAAAAGTAAGATTATAGTTACTTTTTGTTGTATAGGCTTAAGTTACTGTAGAAGATCATTTTAGCTATTTTTCATATATTTTTTTTCTTTATTTGATTAATAAAAATGTTTTAAATTCCCCCCCCCCCATAAATCAGCATAATTAGGCAATTCAGTGAGAGTTTCATGAGTTTCAGCATCATCAGTAGATTCAGATAATTTTAGTGTTAGCAAACGAGTTCTAAAGTAAAAAAAACTGAAGTTCAAATCTAAAAATTGAACACTGCATTATATTTAAGCGTGATAAATCAGAAACAAACATTGTACAAAGTATATAAACTACAATGATAATAATTGATACTCCCTTATAAAACTTGATCATAGTTGACTTTCATGTGAAATAAAGATTATGAAAGTAAAAATTATGTGATTGATGTTTATGTAGAGGGAAAAATAACTTTAAATACATATTTACTACTTTAAATGGAAACAATAATTTGGGAGTACGTGGTAGAGTATTTATTTAATAATTTTATACTCCGTACGAGTTACTGTATCTTTAACAACTATCTTATGTGTACTCTAATATCGTTCGATATTAGGTTTTAATTTTTACAATAAGGATGTAGATATACATTATTCATAAAATCAATGAAATTTAAAAATTAAAATAATTTCATCTGTTATTTGTGCAACGCACGGGTCTATTGACTAGTTAAGACTTAAAAGTCACTTTGTTCTAATTCAGTTCATATTAAACAATGAATTTCAAATATCAAATTTTAACGTTGGCTTTATCTCTGATTGCTCATATACTATAACGCATAGGCATTGGCACTATAATTTATTAGTGTTAGTAACATATGTTAATACAAAAAGTATTAAATTAAAGTTTTGATCCTAACGTGCACTAGCTGTGTCTTTATTTTTTTTTTTATTTAATTTGCATTAAATTTCTAAACAAGAACAACGTATGCGATGCTTTTTATTAACTTGATGAATACGGAGTGGTGTATATATATGTATATATACCTGCAATACACATTATATTTGGTGGTCTTTTAAGCTTCTTGAAAAAAAAGGTATTCTATACATACTATATACGGGTGAGTGAGTGAGAAAGAATATATCACAAATCCTTTCAAGTGTGCTTGGCAGCTCGGGCGACTTCCTACGATTTATATCATATACGGAGTATAATAGAATACATCACGAATAACATTTTGTTCAAATGATTATTGAGTTCATATACTAATTTTCTTCTCGTTAGTTCTGTTACCGGTTTTGCACCGAAGGGCTCGTTATATCTTAGGAGAAATTTTCGTACGCCAGAAATAATTCCTTAGGACGGTGTCTGACGCGTCTCGAGCCACTAATATATTTTTAGTTTTTTTAGTGATTATGTTGCAGGTCAATTAACGGAGCTTAATGGTCAACGAGGTCAACTCAGGAGTTACACGGTCATCAACACATTAATTTTCAAAGGATAGAGCCAACACTTTCATCTGTATTGCTTCTCCTTTTAAAAAACTGTCAAACAGGTCCCTGTGCTTTTACGAAAAAATCAATTGAGTCCTACTACAATACTACTTTTACGCGAATCAATTAGGTCCATGAAGTGTTAAACTTGATCTAATAACCCATTTTACCGGTAATGATCCGGTTTCTCCCGTTGTCTGGTGACGTGGATGTCCATGTGACATTTTTAAATATTTTTCTCTTGTTTTTTTATTTAAAAAAGTCTATTCTTTTCCTTTTTCTTTTCTCATTTCTTTTTCCGTTTCCCTTTCTTTTGTCCCCACACCCCCTCCGTTCTTTCTTCTCCCAGGCCCCATCTCGATCATATCCTTTCCTTTTCTTTCTTCTACGGCCAGATTTCAACCTCCACCACTGGCGTGACGGCTGAAGCTCCCATCTCCGACTCCTCCATCAGAGAGATCTCCGCCGCCACCATCTCCGTATCCACCACGCACCTCCGCTGCCCTACCTCCATAGTCCATACCCACCACCTTCGCCGTCCGGTCGCCATTACTCCGGTGTCCACCACCTCTTCCGCCCCTATATCCATACCCACAACTTTTGGTGCCAATTTTATCGTTCCAATTATATAAGGGATTTAGCATTTTATATGTGTAACAAGTTTTCTTATAGCAAAGTAAGAACACATATATGATTTTTTGTTTATAATCCTATTTCGTGTGTGAAACTTATTGTTCCTTCCTTTTTTCCAAAAAATTACTTGAGGTTAATTGTCAATTTCATTTTACGCTGATGTGTCCTGAAGAAACTTCTTTTCTTAGTTCTGTTTATGATCAAGTATATTCCATGAACATGTACATGTAACAAAAACACATTTCGAATGGACTATCATATTGCTTGAACTTGTAACTCTTTTTTCCCATTTTAATACGAATTCAGTGTGCACTCTTTATTGAATGATGTGTATATGATAGAATAGCTTGTCCTATAAACATTCTTGCTCATCTTGGAATAATCATGCCATCCATATAACATTTGGATTCTTTTCTTAATCAATAGTGGACTCTTGATATCCTTTCAAACTAGGACTCGCACAATGCAACTATTTGACCAACTATTGCCTACATATATCTGTACCAGTCTTTGCAATTCCAAATTTACAACTTCTTTGACGGAAGCTTGGGGTCTATTAAGTTTTCTCTTAGCTCTTTAACTAATGGCTGAATCCTTAAACAATGGTCCTGCCTATATGAACCTTCACAACTTGGAATCTAATAGTTGGTGTTTTCCAGCTTAATACTTTGTTGTTATTTCTTACAAATACCTAGTTTTTGGCATTTTACTCTATTTTCTGGTGCAAGGTCTAGCAATGGTTATGCACAAGAACCTGGAAGGCCCTGCTGTATTTGAGATGCTGAATGGGGCTCTTGAAGTTGCTTGTCGAGAAAAGAGAGTCAATGAGGAAAGAAATATAAAGATACTGATTGCACAGATGCATGTAACAAAGGTAATAATAGTATAATACCATGATTATGAAATAGTAGACCATTGAAAAGAAAGAGGTGCGGAAAATAAGACGAATGTGGGGTTTAGGCATCTTATATTTGGTTGTTCTTATGTTTTGAATCTTTTGAGCATTCTTGTTTCAGGGAGAACTACAAGAGGCTTTGGAGAAATTAAAAAATCTTCTTCAAGAGAACCCAAGAGATTTTCGCCCCTACTTGCGCCAGGTAAATCACTATTTTGATTTTTAGGTAAATTTTGCTACTTCTATTTAGGATACACATTCTCGTCGTCATGCAGTGAGACTAATAAAGTAAAAATATGTAGAATCCATTTTATGTTCAAAAAAGTTGGTTGAGGGAAGACACTAAAGTCGTTGCGTGTCTCAAAATAAAATCAACACTTGCACTGATATTGTAGTATGACGTTGTAAGGTTCGTTTGTTTGACTTGAAAATAATTAAGTACTAAACCAAACCAGCAAATTTTAGTTCAAGCAAAAACATCCTTAAAAAGCCTTAAACTCTTAAAAAATAATGCCCTAAGCCATATTTTATATCTAAATTATGTGAAATTATTCAAATACACGCATATATGATTTTTCTCCCCTTGACGCTTCACACCCCCGACCTTATCCTCCTTGATATTCTGTTCAGTCCATTCGGCTACTTCTCCCCATTCAGGAAACATGCCACTTCTCCCCTTCACGCTTCACACCAGGCCTCCTTGATTTTTCAGGTAAGGTTTTTTTGGGGAGTTTATAAGGGTGTCTTTGTTTGTGATTTAATGATGATGTAGTAAGTTAATGGTTACCTATGATCTTTTTGAGAAGGTCTCGTATGAAAATTTGTGTTCTTAGAAGTCGCTTATAATTGATTTGAATAATTTTGTAGAACCTATAGTGATCGTAATCTGTTATAATATTGATGATATTTATTAGTTATACATTGATTTTTAAAGATTAGTCTTTATAGGGAAAAATATTGATCAATGAATCTTTAAGCTTTTTGCATTTCCTATGCTCAACGATAGTTTAAAGATTTTTAAACATAATCTTCCAACATGGCGGGGGATGAAGTTGATCTTCCAACACCTCTTGCTATACTTTTGTTGGATCGCTATGCTGAGATTAACATTAACAACGACAACCTCTTTACTTATCTATTCAAGGTGCATGACATCCGAATGTACATCACTCTGGAAGACGTTCTATATCTAACTCGTCTTCCAGTTGTTGATAGTGCAGTGATCCTTGTCTGTGACATGGGTATTTCTGCTTCCCCCAGCCGAGGAGGTCCGTGTGAAGGTACTCGTTGATCGTCATGTGATAAGTATCAAGACCAAACAAGACGAATTCAAACAATCCTCTTACCGATCATCCAATTGTGCAGTGCTTTCGTCATTAGCCGGATATATCTGCCGCAACTCATATGTCCAATTTATTGAAAACATGGACAATGTGGATAAGTATGCTTGGGGTGCCACAATGTTGTCTTTTATGTATCACGATTTGAAGAATCGGATTGTGACATGCAGAAGTTCTATTAGAGGAAACATTTGTTTTGTCATGATAAGTTTTTTTTTGAGAAATAATATACTTCCTCCATTTGGTAAAGATTGTACCATAGAAAAATATTAAGAAATTCAGACACTTTTTTCTTTCATGTTTTTTTGTACCGGAAGGTAAACCACTATTGTGGGGTAGTTGTCGGGGAACAGCTGACAAAAAACTTTATTTATATGAAGAAAAAGAAAATTACAAAAAGTTAATGAGGGAAAAACAATGAGGAAAATTTAGAAACACACGGAAGAGATACATTAAACATATAAACTTAATTGCGTGATTACAGAGTTGGGTATGATGTTATTGTCTCCGTATAATTTTAGTCCATCATCTTTAGACCCAAATTTGCTATTAGATGCATAACTTGGTTTACCGCTCTAAAAATATGCCATTTTCTGAACGTGAAGCTTATAAAAAATGTTTAGCAATAAGGATCATCTTCTACAAGTAATTTGGAGGGCCATTAGAGTCTTTCAAAATATTAATAGCTATTTTTGAATTAGATTCTATCTGATTGGCTGATTAATAGTCTTTTCGCTAATTGGATGCTCCTCATTAACTCTTTTGAGGGATTTTTTCTTTATTTGCATTTCCAAGTTCCATCCAACATTGTAATCACTCTTGAGAAGCAGCCCCTGGGAAAGATCCCCTTGGCCCATGTAGTTGATGCTCTGCGTTCGGTATGTGCAAACTGCAAACTGAAAATTGGAGAAGTGATGAATATTTTGGACACACTTGTAGATGAATTAAGTAGTGTGCTGGTTTTCCAAGGTGCAAAATCAAATTTCATCTTTTTATATTAAGTTCAATTTTGACTTCTTTTTGGTGTGCATAAAATAGGAGGTGATTTGGATAACATACAAAGAAGAGATGTCGCCAACCCATCTTCGTGAGTAGGTCTGTTTTGTAAGAAATTTCCACTCCGTTATTTTGCGTCAATTTTCTAGAATATCATTTTCTAAGTCTTGTTGCTCAGTAGTTTGAGATTTTTGAGCCCACATGTCTCAAACTACTTCAGTTCAAGGAAAACAGAGCAAGCAAAAATCAAGACTTCTAGGAACATTTTAAGCAATCATTTGAGATGTTAAGAACCAAGATTAATCAACCTCGTATGAACTCCATCTAAGGCCTCAATTTTATAAACATGTTTATAGAAGAATAAACAAGATAAAATCTTTACCCCTCTTCCTCTTCCCATCACCCCTCATCCTTCACCTTCTCTTCATTCTGCTAATGATGCTTATATTACTTCTCATTCTAATGATTTTCAAATTATTACTCCCTCCGTCCCGCTATTAATTTCCTGCTTTCCTTTTTGGCCGTCCAAAAATAATCTTCTCATTTCCCTAAATGGAAAGTTACCCTACATCCAAACAGTGTCAAACAGTGCAAAACAGTTTCGAAACAGTGTACTCTTTACAGTAAAGTCAAATTTATTTCCTAAATATGTGTGTAGGTCAAAGTAAGAAGTTAATAGCGGGACGGAGGGAGTATTACTCATCCTTCATCCCCATCAAATTCATAATAATAATTTGAAAATCATCAGAAGGAGAAGTAATATAAGCATCATTAGCAGAATGAAGAGAAGGTGAAGGATGAGGGGTGATTGGAGGAGGAGGGAGGGGGTGAAGATTTTATTTGGTTTATTATTCTATAAATTTGCTCATAAAATTGAGGCCTTAGATGAACTTCACACCAGGGTTGCTCAATCTTGGTTTTCCCACATCTCAAATGGGCGCTTATAATGTTCCTAAAAAGAAGTCCTCATATTTGTTTCTTCTGTTTTGCTTGAACTGGAGTGGTTTGAGACACGTAGGCTCCAAAATCTCAAACTGCTGTGTGACAAGACTTGGAAGATGATATTCCAGAAAATTGAAACAAAACAGCAGAAAGGTAATCCTACAAAATGGGATCTGCTCACGAAGATGGCTGACAACATCTCTTCTTTGTATGGTCTCCAAATCACCTTCTATTTTATGCACGCAAAAAAGAAGTCAAAATGGAAACTTGAAAGTAATAGAAAAAGGGGGAATTTGACTTTGCACTGAAGAACCAGCACACTACTTACTTCATCTACAAGAGTGTCCAAAACATTCATCACTCATCTAATTTTTCAGTTTGCGGTTTGCCCCTACCGGACGCAGAGCATCAACTACACGGGTCAAAAGGATCTTTTCCAGGGAAAGACTGATTTCAATGTTGGAGGCACAACTTGGAAATGTGATAAAGAATATATCACTCAAAAGAGTTGATGAGGAGTATCCACTACACTGGCGAAAAGACTATTAATCCTATAGAATCTGATTCCAAAATGACTATTAGTATTTTGAATGACTCTAATGGCTCCTCCGTAATTACATGAAGAAAATGACCCTTGATGCCAAATCGATTTGTGATAAGCTTCACATTCAGGAAAGACATATCTTTAGAGAGGCCAACCAAAATGTGCATCTGATTGCAAATCTGAGTGTAAAAGATGATGGGCTGAAATTCAACGTAAACAATATCGCTATTCCCAACTCTAATCATGCAATTAAGTTTTGATGCTCAATGTATCTCCGGCATCTACTCCACGGTGGTGGTTTACATTCCGGTACAAAAAACATGAAAGAAAAAAGTATCTAAGTTTCTTAATATTTTTCTATGTTGCATTCTTTACCCCGAATGGAGGAAGAATGTTATTTCTAAAAAAAAACTTACCAAGACAATCCAAATGTTTCCTCATAGAATTTTTGTCCGTCACAATCCGATTGTTCCAACCATGATACAGAAAAGACAACATTGCGGCACCCCAAACATACTTATCCACATTGTCCATGTTTTTAATAAACTGGACATATGAGTTGCGGCAGATATGTCTGGTTGATGAAGGAAGCACTATACAATTGATGATGAGTAAGAGGATTGCTTGAATCCGTCTTGTTTGGTCTTGATGCTTGTCACATGCCAAATCAATGAGTACCTTCACACGGATCTCCTCGGCTGGGGAAGTTGAAACACTCTTTCAAAACCAGTCATATCCCGGCCCTTGTCGCGGGAAGAGATCACTGCACTACCAACAACTAGAAGACGAGTTAGATATAGAACGTCTTCCAGCGTGGTGTTCATTCGGATGCCATACACTTCGAAGAGATAAGCAGAGAAGCTGTCATTGTTGATGTGGATCTCAGCATAGCGATCCGACAAAAGTATAGCAAGAGGTGTTGGAAGATCAACTGCTTCCCCGATTTTGTTTAGAAGTTGTAATAAACAACTCACTTATTTATGTGTTCCCAGAAAGGAAGGACTATGTCTTTAAGCTTTTTGCACAAATCACTTGCAGTGTCCGATTTTTTACAACCTTTAGGTGCATTGTTCATTTGTACATAAATAAAGAAGCGTCCAATCAATCAGCATTTTTTTTCAAACCCAGTAATAATAATATACTAAAAGATCAACAAACATCAAAATCATCAAACAAGGCCTACAAAGACCACAAAAGCAAACATGCAACAACGCCTTCTCAAACTTGGGTACAACTTAAGTGTACAAGCATCAAAACCAAAGTTGAGCTACCGTAGAGTATAATATTTATTATAAGTAGAACCAACTTTCAATCTGTCCTTGTGACAAAACTTGAACCTTTTCAAGCTGTTACCCTTTAGGTAAAGATGACAACTCATTTCCCCCAAAAGCAAGCTTTATAAATTCCATATTCATGGCCTATGAAGCACGGATACTTCGCTAGGGTAGCGTATCGGCGTATCCGATACGTTCCCGTATCCGATACTCTAGGATACCCGTACCGTACGTTCCCGGGCCGTATCTGCAATTTTTAAAAGTTTCCATTTTTTTTTTGTAATTTTTTGAAAGTTTCCGATACTCGTATCCTGACGGATACCCGTATCAACTTTTTAAAAAAAACCCAAAATTTACTTAATAAAATTCTAAACAAAAATGAAAATCTAAAACTACATTTTACTTGGTAATCAAATAATGGGCCTATATGGCTATATTCGAATTAAGTCAAAACTCATACTCCGAATTGGATACTCGCACTTTTAATTTCAAGATTGTAGTTGTGTGACTTATTTCTCATTTTAAATTAATGACTTATTGACTATATTTATATTTCGAGATGACTAGTGTATATGAGAAATATTATGAATTTATTACTAAATATCTTGAAAAAGGAAAATGCTTCAATGCAATGAATGGGTAGACCCCTATAACTATATATATATATATATATATATATATATATATATATATATATATATATATATATATATATATATATATTCAAAAAAAATCTATTTTTAATATTTATAAATAGACCCCTATAACTTTTAATATTTGTAAATACACCTCCATAACTTTTAATATTTATAAATATGGCCCCGTATCCGTATCCTACTTTTTTTGGTTTTGACGTATCCCCGTACCCGTTTCCGCGTTTCCGCGTTTCTGCGTACCGGTATCGGTGCTACATAGTTCATGGCCAACCAAAAAATTGTACGGAGTAATATTTTTTGTTCATTGCTTTGAACTAGTCATTCTAACAGTTGGAAACTCAAATCCAGATATACAAAAAGAAGGGAGTCATACCGATTTTCAAAAGAGGCCTACTGATATAAGCAATCAAATACAACAAAAACTCAACCCATAACATTGCATTAATACACATACATGAAAATTTTGAACTAATAGTGAGGAATATCATATATGACTGCAATAAGAAAAAATAAGGGTACTTTTGTAACACAACATTTCAAACAATAAATGGATTGCAGAGGTAAAATTAGTATTAAACTGATAGTGTACAAATTAACACAACCAAGTTTAAATAAAGCATATTGGAAGGAGAAGTTAGCACATATAAGTTCATTTTATTTTAACCCCATTTTACTGAATAGGTAATTTAACAACCAATCAATCCCCTTTACCTCCTTTAAATCCAAATCTGCATAAGATTATAGTATCTTTGAGCATAGGAAATGCAAAAAGCTTAAAGATTCAGTGATCGATATTTTTTCTATAAAGACTAATCTGTCAAAATCAATGTATAACTAATAAAGATCATCCATATTATAACAGATTACGATCACTATAAGTTCTACAGAAATATTCAAACCATAAGCGACTTCTAAGAACACAAATTTTCATACGAGATCTTCAAAAAAGATTACAAGTAACCATTAGCTTACTACATCTATAAAATACAAACAAAGACACCCTTAGAAACTTACCCCCAAAAGACCATACTTGAAGAATAAAGAAGGTCTGGTGTGAAGCGTGAAGGGAAGAAGTGACCTGTTTCCCGAATGGGGAGAAGTAGCCGAATGGACCGAAGGGGATATCGAGGACTGGGTCAGGGGTGTGAAGCATGAAGGGGAGAAAAAATCACGACACAGACTCTTTTCCGGGAATTGTTTACAGTCTTCTTGACAAAAAGAAGGAAGCTGAGGAGCATGTACCGAAATATTGTGCCTGAAGAATTTCCAGGGAGAAGGTTCCTTGATGATGTTATGTTGGCTGCTAAAACCCAATCCAAGGAACATCTCCAGAAAGAGTTTACAGCTGATATGAATGATAAAAGCATTTGAACACCAGCACTGATGGGTAGATTCTTAGGTAGGTAACTTCTATAAGGAAGAAATATAGGTATTCTACTAATTGCCATATTGGTGTAGGAACACTAAGAAATTTTGGTACTACCTCCGTCCCAAAATGATGGTCATGTATTTCCTTTTTGGTGTGTCCAAAATGATAGTCACCTTTCTTTTTTTGGTAAAGAAATTAAACTAGACTATCATTTATACCCCTCCCTTTTAATGAACAATAAAAGTAAATGAGTGAACAGTACAATAAAGTAAGGTTATATGGGTATTCTACCACTTTTTCTTAATATTTGAGCTCAAAAAGTATAGGACCATCAATTTGGGACAGAGGGAGTACATGGGATTGATGATTCTGTAATGTACAAACACGTGTAAAGTCACTTTTTTTTTGTCACATATCTATTTTTTAGTAATATTGAGGTAAAAACCCCTTTAGATTTTAGTCTTATTTTGGGCAACTATACCTAGAATATTTTTTTTCTCCTAATTTTTAAAATTTCAAAGGGAAGATTAGTTCATCCAAGTGAAACACAAATTCATTCAAAGGGATAGTCCTGGTCCGGAAATGGGCATTTATATCTGAGAACATAACTGGAGACAGAAAGAACAAATTGAATGCTAATAAAAAGGCAAGCACAACATAAATGGGCCTATCCAAGTAAAATGACTAATCATGGCACAGACTCTTTTCATGGAATTGTTTATAGTCTTCTTGACAAAAAGAAGGAAGCTGAGGAGCCGTTTCAGATGTATCGAGATCTCGTGCTTGAAGAATTTCCAGGGAGAAGGTTCCTCGATGATGTTATGTTGGCTGCTAAAACCCAATCCAAGGAACATCTCCAGAAAGACTCAAACCCAATCCCTGATCATCATCATCATCATTACCTCAGTGCCGCAAAGACTCCCACCTTTGGTGGGGTAAGGGGGGTCGGATGTACTCAGTCTTAACCCTGTACTGAAGCAAAGAGAGACTGTTTTCGGATGACCCATGGTGAAAATCGCGTCAAAAGTTGCATGAACTGACGTGCTGTTTCATAACAAAGAAACACAGTCAGTTTAGTGAGTCATTTTGCTTTATTCCATCATATTTTTAAGCCAAAAAAGTGAGTCTTTGGCTCCATTGCAAATGATGGGAAAAGAGTTTACAGCTGATATGAATGATAAAAGCATTTGAACACCAGCACTGATGGGCAGATTATTAGTTAGGCAACTTCTACAAGGAAGAAATACAGTATTCTACCATGACCACATTAGTGTAGGAACACTAAGAAATTTTGTTACACGGGATTGAGGATTCCGTAATGTACAAACACGTGTAGATGGTTCGGCTATGATATTGAAGTTTCCGAATTAAATCATTTAAAAAGGAAGCTGGAAGCCATGATAAATGCCTCAAATCCTTATGCATTCATACTTCCCCCTAAGAAGGTACATATAGAAAAGTATGCATTCATACTTTTTTTGTGTCAATATACGGTTGTGCTTGCCAATGTGTATTTTTGTAAGAAATGGTGCAAATAAGGTGTATATACATGCCCAATTAGGATTTTCAAGTAGTTCAAGAATAAAATTCAAGGTGTGAAAACTGAAAAAGTAGGAGAGATGGGAATGGGCTTGGTCTGGTTTTGGACCATTCAGCTCTGGTCGGGTCAAGGTTAGGAGAACCGATACTGGATACTACCTAGTTCAATTCTTAGGTGATTCCGTTCCGACTCTTGGGTCAATTCCATACCCGATTTTTAGTTTATTTAAAAAAGGAATCAATGTGATCTTATTTTGTTTGAACTATAACTCAAATGGACCAACCATTCTGGTTAGGAATCAAAAATGGGTTTGGGCAACAAATGTAGAATCATGGCTTCTCGTCCTATCCAGAAGGACTTTGGAACTGGAGCTAGGTTTATCCAGAGATGAAAGTGGTTATTCTATTCACGACCACCAAATTACTATTTACAACCACATAATTAATTTTCTAACAATAAATTTATCTCGAATATCCAAATTATCCTTCTATGTTCTATTAATATCCAATTTATGACCAGTTATGTTATTATTCTATGAGCATACTCAGTAATTATTTTCAAAGAGAGAGATGCATTGGTTTCAAATGGGGCTTCCAGTGTCACTGACAATCTTGAGCCTCCATTGAGAACCTGCCTTTGGAGTCCAAGCTTCAGGAAACTGTTGAGTGGAAAATGAGAATTAAAATGGCGAAGAAAACCATTAAAATGAGAAGAAAGTGACTAAAGAGGAAACGTGTGTTGAGGAAGAAGGGAAGATGGCCGCCTTCCCAGATGAAAAAAAAGGATGACACCCCATCCCTGAGGCCCCCCAGCACCGACCGGACAGCTAGCTAGGAGGATGAAAATTGAGCTTTGATCTCACTCTAATGGAAAGAGAGTGGGGCTCCATCCCAAGTTATTACTTGGAGTTGAACCCGAGACCTCTCTCCCTTGTGACACTTCCTTCTTGTGTCAGTGACAAGGTACCTTTTAACATTTTGGATTTTTATAAAGGCTATACTCCCTAAAGGCACTCAGTAGTGTTTTTTTCCTCTTTTAAAGGCTAATATATGAGATATTTCTCCGTTCAATTGTAAGCAAGATTATATTCTAATACCTAAAAACACAACATATGAGAAAGAAAATTATTTCTCGCAATTCTTAGCAAACTTATCTTCTTATATCTAAAAACACTACTTATGAGAGAAGAAATTTTCCCGCTCAATTGTTAGCCGGATTATATTCTTATCTTCTTATCTTCTTATGTTTTAGACTCCAGTCCTATTTTGAGCATCTATACCCAGAATATTTTCTTTTTTGAGAACATAACTGGAGACAGAAAGAACAAATTGAATGCTAATAAAAAGGCAGGCACAACATAAATGGGCCTATCCAAGTAAAATGACTAATCATGACACCGACTCTTTTCAGAGAATTGTTTACAGTCTTCTTGACAAAAAGAAGGATGTTGAGGGGCAGTTTCAGATGTAATACAAACTATTTTCCAGAATCAAGAATAATATGTACTTTGAAAATAAGTTTTAATAATGCAACTGTATAAATATAGACCAAAAAGTGATATAGAGCATTTTGTTTACTAAAAGTTCAACCATTTAAATCATCAAAAACTTGTATGAAAATATCTAATTAGTGAATATATTTCCAAATGCATTTTGGAAATATATTTGGATGTCTTAAATGATCGGATTTTTTCTCAAAAATGACTCCATATCATTTTTGTTTGACATTCAAATAGTTGGTATTATTAAAAGTCATTTTCAAAGTTTGTATTATTATTGGTTCATGAATGATAGTTTGTATTATTTAAAGTTATATTTCCTTACTAAATTACAAATTCCGTTTTAATTTACTTTCTACCATTAGATTGTTAGGGCTTTGAAATGTTTTGTACTTTTGTTCATACGAAGTATATCTTTGGAAGAACTTTTGCTTTAATTTACAGGTTTGTTATTATGAGCCCGTTTGGTGTCCCTGTATATTCTAAATATAATTTTTTCATAAACAGCATAATTAGCAATCCTATCATTTTAGCCAAAATTTCATAAATTTCAGCGGAACATCCGATCTAGTCAATTTCTGTCTTACCAAAGGGACTCTATGAATAGTATGAACTTTTGATTCGACCGATTCAAAACTATGATACTATGAACATGACTGAAAAAATTATTTGAAGTCAAGGAATTATATGGTACTCTTTCTATTACTATGTACATTATAAAGATCTTTTCAGGAATAATATCTGATCAATAGAACATGCTCATAAGTGTGTCTCGTTTATATGTACAGAACTCGAAGTCCACAATAGTAATCAAATTCAAGTATATTTATAGTTTTGATTCACTTACATGTTACTATCACAAAGTTATTATTTCAACATGTTGATTTTTAATGAAATGTGATTTTCTTTAAGATTCTCATTTTTTTATTTTTAAAAAGTCCCGTTTTCAAAAAGTCCCTTTTTATTAGCGACTAATCTATTGTTACTTTCATGTTCTAATTTTGATACTTAGAGCCATTTAGTAACACTGAAATTGGCTAAATTGTCTTGTCCTTTTGAAATTGATGAAATTCTGATAGAAGTGGCTGAATTGGTTGAAATGGATTCTTTTGATTTATGGATGAATTTAATTTAAATTATATTTCATTGATGAAGTAAATAAAATATTATATGAAACATAGTTAAAAACGATTATGTACAGTAACTTCAGTTTAAAACAAAGCACAAATGATAAATCTATGTTTTCATATGTTTTCATAGTTTAACGAAGGGAGTAGAATAAAAAATGAAAATAACATTAGATTTTTATTAATCGTAGGATCGATAAATTCAAAATACTAATCGTCTTCAATTTAGACCAACTCAAAACAGAACCAAATAGACGAGCTCGAAGTTTTTTTATTAGAACTAATTATATTTTCATTTGCGATTTTAATACTTCAAACCAGTGCACACCAAATCATTAAATACTTTAAGAAAGTTTTCTTATAAAATTTAGTACGTAGTATTTTTATATTGTTCCTTTCATGGGCTGATTTTGATTTTAGAGACCGTTTAGTAGTACTGAAATTGGTTAAATATGTTGAAATGGATGAAATTCGGAGAGAAGTGGTTGAATTAGTTGAATCTATTGGTTAATGAATAGATTTAATTTAAATTAAATTTATTAACGAAATAGAAAAAAATTATATAAAAAGTAGCTAAAATGGTCACTTACACTAGCTTCCCCAATTCAGACAACAAAATAGATCAGAAATTGAATATAGATAATTTTAAGCATAATATAGAGATCATTAATAAATTATATTTTTTATATATTCAATATTGATCTCATACGAAAGATCACAAAAAATTATGAAATTTGATATATTTTTTGTAAAAATTGGAACAAAAATGAAAAAGTTAAAACACTTTAAAGAAAATTGGGGTTTTTTATAGGTTGGGCCCCACCAACTTCATCTGACATTCCTATAGCTAAATAGTGAGTTAAGGAGAGCTAGACACCTAGATGAAGTAGAAATAGAAATAGAAATAGATTATCAAATTATGCTTCTTTAATTTGCCTTTGATGAAGTAGATTTAATTTTAAGAAAATTAAAATTGTGGGGTTAAAATTTAAGTAAGAATGATTACGTGACCTCTTCTATTATCGTTCAATTATTGGGAAAAGGGTCAGATAGGATGTCGAACTCACATAAAAAGTCAAATAAGGCGTTATATAAGAGGTTATGTCCGGTCGACGCCATTTGAGGCGGTTTCCGGTGGAATTTTTTGATGAATTTTTTTGAGCATCTTATTCATTAAGTACGTCTAGTTTACTCATACCAAATTTGAACTAAAACTTCAATCGGGAAGGCATTCAAATGAATTCTTGAAGATAACTGCACAGTTAAAAACATAGTTATCTTCAAGATTTTTTTTGAATGCCTTCCCGATTGAAGTTTTAGCTGAAATTTGGTATGAGTAAACTACACATAATGAATAAGATGCTCAAAATATTTCATAAAAAATTCCACCAAACAGAGCCTCCTATATAAGACCTTATTTGACCTTTTAATGTAAATTCAAGACCCTATTTGATCTTTTTCCCTCAATTATTCAAAGGTCTATGTGTGCAGACAATTTATTTGTCTTCTCCATCACTTTTATTTAGCAATTTTTCTTTTGCACTTAATGATGATAAATTTTGACTAATAATATTGATGAAGTTTAATACAATTACGAGAGCTATATCTACGAAAACAGATGAAACTTAGGCATCGTAAGACAGTATTCGTATTTCGGAATCCGGTCCTTTGAAAGGATGTGTACAAGAAGTATGTATAGACCTTAGGCACTAGTGTTCTAGGAGGATTTTTTTTTGTCTGGGTGTTCTAGGAGGAAATTGATACATTAAATGCTATTAATTGAAACAGACTTCTGTAACGTCTCGAATGTTGTGCAATGGTTGTTTCCCTTGGGTCCATGTTCCTTCCATTGTTTCTGCCGCTGCCAGATTGCTATGCACGAATGATAATATGCCGCGTAAGCCCTAGGAAGAGTCCGACCTCACTGGAACTCCGCCCAGGCTCGAGATCTGTTGTCCAGCCCGGCATGGCCGTGGGTTCCTTTCGTGGGTCTGATTCCTAATTAGACCCAGCGGCTAATTAACATTAACCCCGTTTATGGGATGATCCCGTTAATGACTAATCCCATTAAAGGCTGATCTTGTTTATGCCCTGATCCCGTTAAGGGCTTATTCCGCTTATGGGTTTCTAATATATTTTCGTACTTGGGCCATGGTTGTAATTTATGGTACCATCAAATATATTCATATGTGAAAGTATTTATAATGCGAAAATGATATGAAAATGTTACAGAGAATTTGTTAAGCATATTATCATAAAAGTATACAATTTATAAATTCTGCAATTAGTTAAAACGACTAATCAAAGTTTACCATCATTTACGAAAAAAGTCAATGTTGACTAACTAAAAGGGATAAAGGTAACATGAATCTCATGAAGAATAATGTAATGGATCGATTCATCAACAAGTTTTCCAATACCTATTGAATAAGAATATGTTAGCATATAATTTGTCTTCCAATACCTATTGAATAAGAATATGTTAGCATATAATTTCATCAAATAAAGTCCGTAATATAATGACAACTGCTATTATGAATAACATTAATTAATTCCCAACAATCCGTTCACAACCCGTTATCAATTTAAACTAAACTAAGTTGGAAAACAGCTTAGAGAGATCCGTTACCTGAGTTTGGGCCATGATTATGCATTTTATATTGAAGTACTCACCAATACAAAGTTAGGATGTATTTACTTGGACTGTAGTTTGTCCCAGACCAGACCAGAATAGACCAGACTTGGATAATTATAAAAATACAAAGAAACCAGACCAGATTAGACCACTTCAGACCAGATCAGACCAGCAAATTACAGTAAAAACATCCTTATATTAAAATGTTCTTCTCTTTAAAAGCATCATATATAATCACTCTTATATGAGTAGAACATCAAAGGCGATTTTAATATAGAATAACAAGAAAACGAAAAACTTCTCAAGTCATATGAGCAGTCATAGAGAACATAAGTGTCTTATTCTTTTTAGAGATTTGAATAGCAAAATAAAGTGCAATTACATGAACTGTAAAAATTAGTTACTTGCAACAGACCATTTGTGAATGCAGAATTGCAATACTTCGTATATGGTTCACCTATATTAGTAATATCACTACTTTTTGTTACTTTGTGTCTCAACTCTCAACAGCGGTGAATCTGGTGATTACTATTTTGGACTTTGAGTTCTCTAGTTTAGCAATTTGAATACCCCACTGATGTGTGTCTAAGACCTTGGTTTTTTGAAGATGGAATTATCTTACACTTTTTTTGCCCTTGTTTCACATATATGATTTGAATAAAACAAAATATAAAGTTAAATAGTAAGCGAGTTAGAAGTTTGTCTGAGAGAGTTTTAACGCTTGATCCAATTTATTTAAGAAATAGCTAGATGAAGTATTACATGATTTTCACAATGCCATCTCGAGTTTCTAAATCTCTCACACTAAAAATTAGGAGTATTTTATTAGGAAAACATGCAGAGCGGACATAACTTACCAATTACCATGGCAACACAATACATGTCACGAGTGATCCTTACTAGTGAAAGGGTGATGTCTTTCACGTATCTTAAGATGATTTAGAAATGTACTATACACTTTATTTCAAAAGTAAGCATTTTTTTTTGCTACTGTAGCATTAATATTTACTTTATTGAAGTGCACTGTAGCTAGTGGAGGAGCTGGGGAGGGGCATGAGGGGGCAAGCGCCCCCGCTTCGGGCAAATTTTTTAAGTACTACTACTGATAATAATTTAAGTACTACTACTGATAATTTTAGATTAAATGTTAAAATAAAAGGCAAACTCTTTATGCAAACGTATGTGTCTATATGAATACAAGCATTGCCTGCAACATATCACACTCATTTGAATGCAAGTGTGGATTGTTTAAGACATTTAATGACACACAAGTTGACTTTTTCGTGGTTATAGTGAGCAAGAAAGTGTTGAGTTTGGCGAATATGTTGTCACATTTCTCGTAACAAAAAGATTAAAACATTCTCGAGACTATGTTGGATTCTCTCCTTAGTGGAGAAATTCATGAGAATGTTAGAATTTTTAGAGATGTCCAAGATTCTATATGTGTGTGTAGAGAAGTATTGAATGTTCTATAATAATAACGCGGAATTTTCTATAGAAGTGTGGAACTCACTAAAATCGTGTGGAAGTGTGTGGAAGCCCTAGAATATTTTGAAGAATTTTGGGGTTTTCTAAATCCTTCCAAAAGATAAAAGGAGCTTGTGGATACTTTTTGGAAGAATCTAGATGTGTAGTGGTGTATAAAAACTTCTAGAGAAGCTTCCCATTTATATGAGAACTTTGAGGAGGGCTCTTGAGTGAGTGAGAGTGAGAGTCTCCTTGAAGAGAGTGAGAGCCTTCTTGTGAGAGAAGAAGGCTCAAAGATATCGTTTGATGAAGTGTATGTGATCAAGTCAGGTACAGTAATGAAGTATTCTCATATACAAAAAGTGATTGAGGGTAATACAAAGTGATATTGTCAGATTGAGTTTTTGTATTATGAGCATGTGGATATATAATTGTACAAGAGTCTATGAGCTCGTGATCCTGGAAAAGGATGGGGGTCGTGTTTTTCCAACATAAAGTTATTATGCAACATTTTGAACAAATTAAAACTCATATAATTGATCTACCAAGATTAAGATATGTCTCAGGCACATGCAATATGTAATGAACTAATTTGTGCTAATGTGTTACGCTTTTATTGTTTTTATTATATTTTGAACAAACACACAAAATTCTTAGTCTTCAATACCCCCCCGCTTCGAAAAGACTCTGGCTCCGTCACTGCCTGTAGCTGCTTTAGCCTTCAGGGGTAATTTTTTTCCTTCCAAAAACGGAAATGTGACACATATTTTGATGTGGCCCAAAAAGAATATGTAGCACATACGATAGTATTATGATACATAGGGGTACAAAGTATGCTCTATTTTGCAGGAGCGTAACTTGAGCTATATGGTGAGCTGGAACTTGCATAAAAAAACGTTGTATAAAATTTTACATTAATAGTAATGAATTCTTAAAAAATTATTCTGGTTGTTGACGCTACCAGGATAATCCCTCCGGGATCATTTGGTATACACAGATGATCATAGCACATACAGACTTTAGTTGACGACACGTAGTGGGGCCTAGAGCATTGATGGCCTGGACGGTGACCACAATCGACTCGCATCTGGAGGAACGCGCTTCGAGCCTTATCACAAGCGTTGCTGCCGCGTTGGAGGCGGAGCGGGCCTGCTATCGAGCGATGTGGCAACCTAACTCCTCGAGACACATTCAGGGACTATCACCAAAGAAGGATGAAATTCTTGTGTTTAGAGATCTCGAGTTGTAAACATCCATCCAGTTTCTTCATTTTTACTAGGTTTTGAGAAATTGTAGATTGACATTTCGGAAATTTGGAATGATTTTTGTATAATTTTGGGATGAATTTCACTCAATTGTTTTTCTCCAATCTATCTAAAAAAAGGATGACAATCATGACACCCCATCCCTGAGGCCCCCCAACACCAACCGGACGGCACGATGGGAGGATGTAAATTGGACTACAATCACAATCTGACAGATAGAGAGTGGGGCTCTGTCCCCGGTACTTGCAGAAGCCCTATGCATTTTTCAGCATAGTAATCCCTCATCGCAGTTGCCAGGATTCGAACCCGAGACCTAACCCTTGTGGCACTCCCTCGCTACCAGTTGAGCTACGCCCACCGGTTTCTCCAATCTATCTAAGTTACTACAGAAAAGATGAGAGATAGACTCTAAATGCAAGCACCAATATATTAATATATAGAAGCAAAAGATTTTTATGAATAGTAAGTATTCCCGTTCAAAGACGTCAACTTCGAGTGAATCATTTAGTTAGGTTTGGAAGCATGGATTTGTCAAATCTAAAATATTTCCCATATTTCTTACTTTAATTTTTAGAATTACTCTCTATAGTGGATCATCTTATTGTGTATGGGTAAATCCATTTTATTCGAAGAAATTAATATTTACTACGTACTTCCTTTGTTCATTAATAGTTGCAACAATTTGACTTTTATGTCTGTCAACGTACAACTTTGACTATAATTATAATTAATAATATATTAGTATAAATTATAAATAAAAAAATATTATAATGATTTGGTTATATGAAATATATATTAGTAGAAAATTATGGTCAAAGCAAGCTGTGTGAATATTATAAAATAATAGCCTAATATATGTAGGAATCTTCCTAATATATATTTAGGAATCTTCCTAATATCTATTTAGGAATACTTTGTATTTTGGCAACTCTTCTATTATAAATATATTTGTTAGGGCTCCTATTAGAGTGTCCTCTTTCCCATTATTTCACATGGTATCAAGAGCTTAGGTTTTTAGATACAATTATTATTATTTTCTGTTTATTTTTCCGGTTCCCATGAACCCTAGTACAACCACCGCCGCCTCGGGGTCCACTGCCGTCACATCTACGGCAGTTTGCGATCCTTTGAGGATGAGCGCAGCTGATATGGCGCAGATCACCTTCTCCGCGTTGCTGACCACGGTGCTTGCTTCTAGTGTGCCGTTGAGTTCGCCGCCTGCTGCTGCATGCCTATGTCCGCACAACCCACCTTCTGTGCGTTGCTGACCACGGTGCTTGTTCCAGCGTGCCGTTGAGTTCGCTGCTTGCTGCTGCAGACATTGATTCTTTGGATATATTTGCCAAAAGTTGTTTTTTTAGTTTGCAATTTCATTTTTAATAGACAACCTGCGCGTTGTATCTCCCGCACAGTTTGAGGGGGTGTAATAGCCTAATATATTTAGGAATCTGCCTAATATCTATTTAGGAATACTTTGTATTTTGGCAACTCTTCTTTTACAAATATATCTGTTAGGGCTCCTGTTGGAGTGCCCCCTTTCCCATTATTTCACATAAAAAACTAATGTTTAATGTTGCAACTATCAAATAAAGGAGGAACATAGTAGTAAATATTAATTTGTGTGAATTTAATTGATTTACCCATATGCAATAAGATGTTTGTAGACAAATTTTGGATGTGAAAACACACGATCCTTTTGTGAATAAATTATCTCAAATTATTATTAGATGCTCCATATATACAAAGTATCCTTTTGTGTTAACCAAGCACTGTACTCCAGTCCGCTGGGTGCAAGGTTACCTTGCCTGGCGTTTGGTCTTGGGTTCGGAACCCCATAGGCACCAGGGGAGAGAAGGGAGATCTTGCTTCCATTGATTCTTCCTACCTTCATGGAATTGCTCAACGGCTAAGAAGGGAGAGGATGATAATAAAGGTAGCGAGTTCGTGTGGTGAGAGGGGCAGCCTGGAACATAGGTGATGTAAGTTCGGCTGGATTCTCATTTAGGAGCCAGTACCAACATTTCTTGGTATAAATACATGAATTTTGGTTTCCAATTGATTCAAAATCTCATCTTACAAATACGACATTTCTTTCTTCAACCAACCAAAACTTTGAGAACATGAAGACAAATTTATCCGAGAACTACACAAAAACTTCATGGGCCATGAAGACGTGGTTAAATTTGTTTGCTACAGATGTTAAGGTGTCTACTTTTGTGATTTAGACTATTTTGACTTAGTTAGCAACTTAGTGATTATTAAATTGTATGAATGGTATTAAGGACATCTCTAAATTGGTCACTTTCTATATATTCAGCGAATTTTCTTATGCATAACTAGTTATTCCACCCGTGCGTTGCACGGGAGTGATGCGCATACATAAAATTTTGAATGAATTATATAAATAGTAAACAGAAATTGATAATGAACTAATTACCTAAAAACATAAAATAAAATAAGAAATCATATTTAATATTCCCCGTGTATTGAAATATTTGCTATACTTTTTTTTGGGATGTATTTTAGTTTTTGTTACACTATTTTTTTTGGTAACTTTTCTTTTAAAAATACTCAATTAGTCTTACTTTTTCTACTTTTTATATTTATTTTCATACTTTTGCACATACATTATTCCCATTTTTTTAAAATGTTGTGTCAAACCCTAATTTAGCAAACATTAAAATAAATAGGGAGTAGTGTATTAAAAAAATTGAACTTAAATATGAACCATCATGCAATAAATCAGAGACCGGTCTGGGTAGGCCCAGTCCGGGGGTTTTACGGGTCGGGTTCGGGTCACCCAAAATAGGAACTGGCCCGACTCGGTCGGGCCCGGTTTAGGCCTATTTGTTTTTGTTTTTTTTTTCATTTTTTTGTTTTCTCGGGTTGAGCTGGGTGTTTGGGGGGGAGAGGGGGGAGAGAGAGGGGGGGGGGGGGGGGTCGGGGGTTGATTAGAAAAAAAATGAAGAAGCCCGGGACTGGCCCGAGACCAGCCCGGCCCGGACCCGGTGAAAACCCGGGCCAGTTCTGGGCCCGAAGCTAAACCCAAAAAGCCCGCCCAGGATCGGCCTGGCCCGAGACCGGTCCATGACTATGTCATATGAGCATCGATACTATGAGCTCCAAATTTAGTAACCATAATTCGTGTGTCGTTGCACAATTCATATGAATAATCTATAATTCTCATAAGCATCATAAAACCCTCCACTTTCAGCTTTAGCACATGCCTCGAAAAACCCGATCATTTAATTCTATTTACATATAATTCTATTTAGAAACTCGGGAGAATATATCTCACGTAAGAGGTCACTATTTGAGTTTGATGAAGAAGGGGATTTAGATAAGTCTTTAACTCGAATCTATTTTATTGTTGACATTATCAAACCTTATCTATGCTCGGAAAAATAATAGCCCTTGACTAAAGACAAAATTTTGGATTATTCTGAATTAAAAAGTATGATAAATGGTTTGAACAATAGATTCAACCAGATCAAATGCCATTGGAGCAATCATATCATCCGATTTATCGAAAAGTGATTATCCATAAATCTTGAGAGCCCGTTTGGTAGCACGAAAATCGGCTGTTTTGGCTGATTCTGCTAAAATTTATGAAGTTCTGGCTGAAGTGACTGCATTGGCTGATTCTGCTGATTTAAGAAAAAAATATTTTAAAAATATATTTTATTAATAAAATAAAGAAAAAATTATATGTAAAAATAGCTAAAATAGTCATCTACAGTAACTTCAGCCAATACAGCCAGAAAAGTAACTTCATCCTTACTTTTTCTGCTTATTAGACAATTCAGTGCGCGAAAGCAAAATTTACGTGTTTGGTGAAAAAGCTGACTGATAAGCCTGATAAGCCAAAAAACTGGGTTGCCAAACGGGCTCTGAGTTTTTGTAAAAGCACAATCTTTAAAATTAATCCAATTGGCAAAGGATTGAATAGTTAATCCATCTAGCTCAACGATCATCCTTGCAAGCTTCATGATCTTTTAAGGACTGAACTTGGTAATAAAAATTAAAAGATCTATTATTCACCTTTTGTATAGTACGTGGAACCAAAGGTAACAGCTTCTTTTCATTGTATAATAGGGAATTCATAGCTATCTAGCTATTGCTTAACAAAGTTATTAATGAGCAATTTAAAAATCTATAGAATCACAATTCTAATTACCACTTACTCTGTCTATGTTAAACTAATGTACATAACATATAACATACTAACATTGTCATTCATATGTAGTTTTCCTGTAGTGAATACAAACTTCTTATGGTACTCTATTAATTTAATATTAATAACTCTCCATGAAATAAGTATTTCTGAAATTTTGTTAAAGTAATAAATGGTGTCAACTTACTTAATGCAACATAAAAAAAATCATGTACATCATGAATCCCATGAATGAAATTGCAAAATTGTCTTCGGTTCCATTAGCTTCATGTTTTCTTCAGTAACATGCTTATTGGATAGAACCGACTCGGGGGTCTTATGAGAATCGATTTATGTTGAGTGGGGAGTCTGTTAAAAAATAATAGACGCTTGCTTAGTGGCCTTTGTTAAATCTACCTATATATATGAATAAAGAAGATATTATCTATTGTTATTTCATTTGTTTTCCAAGTTTCTAAGAATTAATAACGAAGATAGACAATACTGTTTTTCGGCTTATCAGCCAACTTTTTCACTAAACACATGATTTTTGCTTTCGCGCACTGAATTATGTAATAAACAGAAAAAGTAAGGTTAGAATTACTTTTCTGGTTGTATTGACTGAAGTTACTGTAACTGACCATTTGAGCTATTTTTACATATAATTCTTTCTTTATTTTATTAACAAAATATATTTTACAAATAATTTTTTCTTAAATCAACAGAATCTGCCAATGCAGTCACTTCAACCAGAACTTAATAAAGTTCAGCAGAATCAACCAAAACAGCCGATTTTGGTGCTACCAAACGGGCTCTTAGAATTTATCTTCATAAAGATTAATCATCTAACTTCTCATCAGTTCTACATATATCATATTTCATCATCGGGGCACCCTAAACTGTTTTACAAACAATGGCCACACTCGTCACTTTTTAAAAAGAAAATTGCAGAAAAAGAGAGTTTTCATTTTACAAATGCAAACTTCTTTTTATATTTATGTCAAACTAAGTTATATGTGTATCAAAATATCTGAAATTGTAGAAAGAATATCAATTGATCCCAAACATTAAAAACTTCTGAATAAAAGTTATAATGATACCACTAATAACAACATGTTTAAAACTCATAGCTGGCTTATTTTTATTAGCAAGTGGAACAAAAGCAAGCCTCATTGAGCAATAGATCCATATCACTATAATTAATGAAGGAATCAGATCATCTAATTCTTTCATGGCTAAGCTACGTCACATATTTAACCATTTAGTTGACAGAGAAATCATCATGTCAGGCCGGCCTGACGGGCTGCCCCGTCCGGCCGAGCCCGTTTGGGCACCTTCCCGGTCGAATTTTTTGATGAAATTTTTTGAGCATGTTCCTCATCAAGTCTAGTTTGTCCATACCAAATTTCAGCTCAAAATTCGATCGGGAATGTCGTCAAATGATTTTTGCAAGTTAACTGGTCCGGAATATGTATTCTACGGACCAGTTAACTTGCAAAAATCATTTGACGACCTTCCCGATCGAATTTTGAGCTGAAATTTGGTATGGACAAACTAGACTTGATGAGGAACATGCTAAAAAAATTTCATCAAAAAATTCCACCGGGAAGGTGCCCAAACGGGCTCGGCCGGACGGGGCAGCCCGTCAGGCCGGCCTGATGAGAAGAGCTCTCTCTGACATTTAGGATGTTTTTACTTGGACTGTAATTTGCTGGTCTGGTCTGGTCTGGTAAGGTCTGGTTTCTTTGTATTTTTATAACTATCCAAGTCTGGTCTGGACTGGTCTGGGACAAATTACAGTCCAAGTAAAAACATCCTTAGTTCATTTGACATATTTATAATTTTATAAACAAATTTGTAAACCCAAGCTGTTGTTTCTGAAAGGGACAATCAAAGTTCTTGTCAAATGCAACAAAAACCAACATTCCATTACACCAACATTCCTATATATAATAAGGGTGATATAAACATTCCAAGAGTTTTTCACAGTTAAATTGTATTTATGACAAGTAAACTTCTGAATTAGTTATTCAAAGTTCATGCTCCAGCATGTAGTTTATCTTCATAGCACTAGATTAGGAAACTCCTAATTTAAAATACTCTCTATAGTCTATAGTCCAACTTTACCTATATATCTTCGTCAAAGTTGAACTTCTCTTTGAAAAAATGTCTTTGCAGCCTGAAATGCCAATTCAGCCAAACAACATTATTAGTTCAAATTGGGTTATAGTATCATTTAATCCAATTGAATCAACCATATCACCAAATAAAGTCAAAGAGCTGCGGTTTTATAATGGAAATACCTTTTTTCCTAATCATAAAAAGTTCCTAATTGTTGTCATAATAAATCCATCCCATATAAGGCAAATAAAAAAAAGTGATGTGCTACTGTTTAATCACATGAAATTTGACTAAAGCACACACTTAAAAAAGAGTGATGTGCTACTGGTGACTGACATGAAAATCCTATTCTATACAATATACCCATTCCTTATTAAGTGTGTGCTTACTGCCAAATTTGATCAGTAGCACATCACTATTTATACAATTTGATCAGAAAAAAACCTAATCTATAAGAAGGTCAATTTGAATGGAATGGAAAACTTAACTTTAAGAAGAAGGGCTGAGGTTATATTTTCTCGTAGACGAAGAAGAAAGCTCTCAGCCATGTTCTCCCCAGTCGGCCAGTCATTCCCAACGGCAAAATTTCTTATCCAGTGGAAAAAGATGGATTTGGCTTAAGTTTCCATGTAATCTAAATCCCAGAAAAGAATGCTATTCGTCAAAAAATACCTTACCTGTAATAATTTAAATCAAATGGAAAAGCTTAGGTGAAAGAAGAAGACAGATTTCTCTTTGTGTCAGCTACCACCTACGGAGGCCTGAGGTGCGGCATTGATGGCTTCTAACGGCAAGGGCAGTTTGCTCCTCTATTGCGACTAAGAGAGGCAGGTGAAGCTGGTAGATCTCGTCAATTAAAGCAACGATTTTAATGTGGAGTGTGGACTCAAGAAGAAGAAGACATTGGGAGTGCGCATCGAAGACATTGGGAGTGCGCATCGGGTGAAGAAGAGAAGGCAGAGAAACCTAAAGAGGAGCATTAACGGAGAAAATTACGGAATAGCCCTTTGCACTAGGCGGGAGAATTTTCTCTCTCCAGTGTAGTGCTTTTAGATATAGGATATGATATATGCACTCTACGTAATTGCACTCGCATCTTTCTACGCAAATTTGTTCATTGACGTGCACTTTGTCGTAGTGTGCACTCAAAATAATAATACAATACAACACTTATACGTAGTATAACGTAGTAAGATTCGTATCCACAGGGAAAGGAATACTTTTCTTTTTTTATAGAACTAGTAACAAAATGGGGGGTTTTAGTTTGATTTGGTTTAATAAATTAAACACGAAGATGAACGAGTTATGTGGTTTAATTAATGAGAAGAAGACTTGGCTTTGCTTTTATCCACTTAATGAAATGTTTGTCGATCCCAGTTATATCTTTAACTATCTTCCTCTCGAATACTCAATCGAGGAGTATATCTGTAACACCGCCCCCAAGTAATTGTACTTTATCAAATTATGTATTGAACCCCGAGATGTGAATAAACGCATTTGACGTAATTGTAAATTTTTATCATTTCTCTTACGTGAATAATAGAATTCACGAGGGGCCCACACCGGAAGTGGGGGCCACCCGATATGTTCGGGACCACATATTATATTCGTTTGGTTCAAGATAATATGTGTATAATGGTGGATGTCCTTGTTGGGCCATAGAAGCTTTGGGAGCAACCAGTTGTGCAGGTGAAACCCATTTATCGGTACCGAAGTAATATCAGATAAAAATCCATAATAAATTATGGAGACCATCAAATTAGAAGTTGGGAATATACATTCATTCTTATAGCCAATAATAATTGGAAGAATGATAGATATTTCATTTTACCCGATAAAATGAAATATAGTTAAAACAGTCCGGAAAATACAACTTTCGGGACCGAATATACACTCGGGGACACAAAGGGATGACCACCCACATGAGTGGGGGCCACCCCATGACTTTAGTCTTGCAAATGGGTAGTGAGATCCGTATGAGGGATTGGAATGGGGGCTGAATGATGAGGAGACAAATTGAAACAACCAAGGACCCCTCTTCACATTCTTTTGCTCTATTAAGACAAAAGTGAGGGGTTTCCTCCACCCACCTTCAATCATCTCGCCCCAACCATCATCCTTGAAGAGAGAGGGTCTGCAAATCACCATTTCCACCATCCCCATTCGAACCAAGGCTAAAGGAGAAGAAGGAGGGGAAAGAGAAGAGAAAGAGGGAGGAAAACTTGAGGATTAACAAGGTAATTACTCCATTAATCTCATCCCTCTTGTTTTATCTTCAAATATGATCGTGTAATCATGTTTCATACCCCTAGGATAGTTCTACACGTGTAAAAGTGTGGAATGGGAGTTGAAGGGTTGGTTTATACCCAAAACGAACTTTGAGAGCAAAGTTAACGGGTTTGCCGGAAAATAACCTTTTAGAGGTTATTTGTATTGATATGGGTTTTATGATGATAAAACCTTGTTATTAACTTGTATAAGGTATTTCAAGAACTTTCACGGAGTTGAAAGGGGCGCCGGAGTTGTCGCCGGAGTTGGTTGAAGTCCACCGGAGTTTCACCGGAGCTCAATAGGAAAGGCTAGAACTTCATAAGCTTCTTTCAAGGTGAGAAGACGGCTATATGCTTTATAACTTTTGCGTAAGGCATGAGATTACCTAAAGAAATCAAAGACATGTTTCATGGAATGATTAAAGATAATCAAGTATTTGCTTATGCCATGTTTAACCATAAAACATAGTTGAAAAGCATGTTATGTATGTTTGGTGGTAAAAAATGTGATAACTTATTATGTACAATGATCCAGGGATCCAAAATGGTATTTTTGGATCAAGGACGTCAAGAAGTACATGTGTATAAAATTTCACGTTAATCGGACTTCGTTTGGGCGGTCAAACGGGCGTTGACCGCCGAGACAAGGGTGATACCCGACCGGGTATGGGTATATACCCGACCGGGTATTGATTAAAAATGGCTCCAGAAGCCACTGCCACACTAGACCCGACCGGGTAAGGTCAGGGACCCGACCGGGTCTCAAGTAAAGTTGGTTCCAGGGGCTTCTGACCCATCCTACCCGACATGGTAAGGTTGGATACCCGACCGGGTATTGGTTTATGCCCAAAACAGGCAGTTTTGAGCAGGTTAACGTGGGTCGTCAAAGGGGGACCCGCCCACGTTGGTTACTAAGGATTATTATATGACTATAGGACTAGGTATTGTCCATAGTTAAGTGAATGAAAGGTTAGCCATATCCAGGTTAGGGTTTGGTTAGAAATAAGGTTGAGGTTGAGCATCCTCGGGACGGTAAATGATCCCAAAACTCGGTGAGGTTGAGTATCCTCGGGACGGTAAACAATCCCAGAAACTCGGTGAGGTTGAGCATCCTCGGGACGGTAAACAATCCCAAGAACTCGGTGAGGTTGAGTATCCTCGGGACGGTAAACAATCCCAGAAACTCGGTGAGGTTGAGTATCCTCGGGACGGTAAACAATCCCAGAAACTCGGTGAGGTTGAGTATCCTCGGGACGGTAAACAATCCCAGAAACTCGGTGGGGTTGAGCATCCCCGGGAGGGTAAACACTCCTGAAACTCGGTAGGATATTATGAAGGTAGAATGTAGCCCGTGAGCTAGGCATTCAGGAATGAATGGGAAAGGTTGGGTAATCGCCATACCTCTAAAAGACTCTTTGTGATAAAACGACCTACGGGTCAAGTATTTTACAAGTATATACAGTATGTATTATCTTGGGAATGGGGTAACAATGGTTACACCTATAAATGTATGTATCACCCTATTTTTGGGTCTCGTGTCTGAAACATTAGTTATTCCTCATATAGCCTGCTTGTCACTAGTACTTCTATGGAGTACTGACCCCTTCGGGGGCCCTCACATTTTTCAGGTTGAGGCTAGAGTCCTACTACCTGCACCTTCGTCAAGGGTGATTGATCAAGGAGGAAGACGTGGTTCGTGCTTCCATTCTTATTCAAAATTTATAAACTGCTCATGGATGTTTTTAACAATGTTTTCCCATTAAAACATTTGGGGGGCCTGCGTGCCCGTATTTGCCATGTGTGGCTAAGTATCAAACATCTCTTATTTTCCGCATTTGTTTGACCAATATATATTGATGTTGATTGTATGGGTTTACTAATCGGCTTGGCAATAGAACTTAACGGACGCCTTGTATGATTTGATAAGGATGGACTACGTTGTTCTTATTGGGTTGTACGGCGGTTGTCTACGTGGCACGGACGCGGTCCGGGGCGTGACAATATCCAGTTCATCGAGGGTAGTTATTAATAACGAGATGCGTTCATTAATAAAACTTACTATCGAGTCAATATAGAACAAGCGCCGTATATTAACTTGATAGTAGCAATAAACTTAAGATGAAAACGATTGAGATTGATAACCTCAACACAAGCGGTTTATTGGTTAATCAATGTAATTAATTCCCCTTCGATTATTAACCATGAGATGCATGCATTAATAATCCAAGTTTACTACCGTGAAAGGACCGAATTAATAACAAGCGTATTAATTAATATATGAAACAAAACTAGTTGATCCTTTAAGTAATGTTCAAAATATTAACATGAAATATGAATAGGAATTAATTAATACTCAAGGAAGAATATTAAAGAAGATGAATCCTACTATAGTTAATATCAAGATGTTAACTAATTGTCATCTTAGTAACACTCCCCGATATTAACGTAGAGGAAGAAATAACTATTACTATAACTAATGTCAAGATGTTAACTAATTGTCATCTTAGTAACACTCCCTAACATTGATATAGAAATAGTATTTAAAGGAAGAATTAATATTCAAGGAAGAAGATTATAGATAATAACTCACAACTTACAAATTCATTAAGCTTCAAAGGAGCAAAACCAAGATGGAAGAGTTTAGCTCCTCATTTGGAGACTAAACATGCTATAAAAATATAAAAGAAATACTATTCTAAACTGAGCTTAAGAGTATGGAAGAAGGGATGATTATTTGTGAAGGAAAATGGGGCTATTTATAGGTGTTTTTCAACACCTTTGGCCGGGTACCCGACCGGGTAAAGTGCCCACCCGACCGGGTGCATGTCAAAATCAAATATCCTACACGTTCTGGCGATCTTCGGCACGTTCTGGTGTTCCGGGTCAAGTCGGACCCGACCGGGTGAAATACCTCACCCGACCGGGTGATGTAATTTCCTGAGTACCTGCATCTGTTAAATCAGACCCGACCGGGTGAAGTGTCTGACCCGGCCAGGTCTGTGCACCTGGATATTTTTCTTCTTCTTTTCACTTCTTTTCCTTGCCAATAACTCTAGTACTACTTTACAACTTACTAAAAATGATTAAAATCAATTACAAACAAATGAAGATGATTGCTTAAAAACTAACTAAAAACGGTAAACAATCCACACAGAATAAATATAAAAACATATATACATTTATGCACTACAAACTAGTGCATATCATTCATGATAGTATATATTGGGATGATGTTCAATTTTTTGTGGTGTGTGAAAGGATATGGGATGGATGGATGTGTGTGGAGTGCTCTCTCCCAATAGGAGCAATTGTGATCCCTATTTGGGAGGGGAGACTCTGGGCCAAATAGAATTTGTGGGAGACGTTAAATTGGAACAAACATGATGGTTTCGGGTAGGATTGTTGAATTAATATTGGATGAGATTCTAGTGTCTAATACTCTCTCCGTTCTTAATTAACAGTTCTCTTAGTTTTTTGTGTTTTTTAAGAAGAAAACAGTAGCTAGGGTAAAATAAATGGTGTAAGGTAAATGAAAAAGTAGGAAAAATAGTATATTAAGAAAAGGAAAAAAAAGGTAGTATGTAAAAAGTAAAAAGGGGTAAGGTAATAATACCGGAGGTATAAATTTATTTTGCTTGAAAAAACTTGCTAAAAAGGAAAAGAGGGATAATAATAAAAACGTCCTTAAATCTGGGAAATAATACAAGACGGTTAATAAAAAACGAAAGAAGTAATATTTTAAAATAAATAATGTTTTGCATTATAAGTATTTTAAATGTCATTAAATCTGCGATATTTGTTAAAATCTGTTAAACAATTATACATTGCAAATAATGAAATGTATAAAGAGATAATAATTATTATTTAATTGCGGCTATATGTACCGAAATATATATATTTTTGGTTTGAACCAGACTATAGAAACTGAAAAGTTAAGTAGTGTTGGATATATGTTTTAACCTTTGTCAAATGTGTTTTTTTGGAAAGTTAGTTCAGGAAGAAAAGCTAAAAGGCATCTTATCAATGATAATATTTTGTGTTTTTCTAAAAAACTTCTACTTTTGCATTATTTTAGTTATCCATCTTTGCGAGATAAAAGGTGTTAATTCGCATGCATTCCTTAACACCTTCATATGTTTGGCTTCAAATATCCAATGCAATAATACCCAAATACTAGTATGACTTATAAGAGCATCTCCAATACTATAATGTGCACGGTGCACATGTGGCATGAGTGATGACCACATAAATATTAGCAAATAAATTATTTCTCTCCTTATTTGAATGATTTTATACAATTTTGGTAAGTTTTTCCCTGCAATGTCAACAACAATGTCAACATCTAGACGGTCTCCTTGACATTGTAGAGAAAAACTTACCAAAACTGTATAAAATCATTCAAATAAGGAATGAAAGAATTTATTTATTAATATTTATGTGGTTATTTCTCATGTCACGTGTGCACCGTGCACATTTTAACATTGGAGATGCTCTAATGAATGACATGACTATAAATAAAAGTCACAATCATCGCGTGTGGTTTGTAGTTGAAAAACATGTTTTTAGTCATGACCAACTTTATGTTGTTGTGTCAAGAATAACCAATTGCAAACGATAACAAAATGTGTGAGCATTGAAATAAAAAATATTGTTTGTGAAGTAGTGTTTCATAACATTTAGCTTGAATGTAACGTGTTTTCAAATTCTATTTATAGCGTCCTATTCCGTGGGGTTATAAAAATTTGTGTACGACTCTGTTAATTTGTAAATTGCATTGGATATATTTCAATTATGTCAAATTTTATTATTATGCTGAATGTAATCCTAAATAAGTCAATTAAAATTATAAGTTTCTTTTAATTTGGAAAAAATTAATTACACCGTGAAATTTTCCAACCTGCATCGCACGGGTGTTCTAACAGTATTGATAAGAACTAGCTTGAAAGAGAAAGTGACAAGACGTTTACAACAAGTTCAACAACAAAAGACTATATGGGTTTGACCCAATCTTTGAACTAATAGTGACATTAATGTGCTAGCCGGCACAATAAATAATTAAATAATCTCGGATCGATTTCTGCTAGCAAAATTTTGTTTTGAGCCTGGTCAGACCAAAGCTCAAATGTAACGGGGCCATAGTTTTGCACTCGACCCAACACAGCAGACCCAAGCTTTGTAAGCATCCTATGCAACACCAATTCTTTTACCCATGATTGTGAATTTTTCTAGTTAGGAAATCCACCAAAATTTTCACTTCGTCACATATAGAGATGGATAATCAATTCCTATAAGAGGTTACATAATATATTCAATTCACATATGTATTTATTTGTGATCCTTAAGCTCGTTTATCTAAATTAAATATTATAACAACTAATAACATTTGAGAATAAAAATAAAGTTAACATACCAATATCCCACACACGGATATATGTATTTTTGTATATGTTTTTTTACATACATAAATGTGGATAAGTTTTTACTACTTTGATCCAAATAAAATGTTAGAACAAAAATACTTTTTATACACACTTTTAGGTGTACATATTTTTTGTCTGGCAGCATACATTTTGTCTGTACAAAACAAAAAAGAAATTCTACATTGACATGTGTAAAAATGTGTACACTTGAAAAAGGTGTACACCAAGTCCAATTAACATACAAAAACATACACAATGCGTGTACACTAAAAAGTGTTAACTAAAAAGTGTGTAAATTAAAAAATGGGTACACTAATAAGTGCCATGATTTTTTTAGTCATATACTCCTTCCGTCCCGAACAGGTTTGCCAATTTTGATTTTCACGTGAATTAATAAAGTAAAAATTAATGTAGTTGAAATTTGTGTAGAAAAGAGAGAATTAACTTTAATCATATATATACCCACCCTACTTCAAATGGAAATGACAAAACTTTTTGGGAATATGTAAAAGAAAATTTGACAAATCTTTTGGGGAGGAGTACATCCGAGACACCTAGCCGCTTAAAAAATTAAAAGTAAAATCTCGTTTATCTACCGGTTACGTCTAGAACCATCTAGCGGAAACCGAACATTCTACAGTCTTCACTCTCAAACACACTGGAATTATCGTCTTCCTCTTCCCCAAGCCACCATCCGCTTTTGAGCTTTTCCCTTCCAGTATAAAATAGCGTGCCATTCCACTTCAAACCATCTCAAAGAGAATTGAAAGCTCACTGTGTACTTAAGCAACTCAAATCGATTCAATTTCCTCTGATTTCAATTTCACAGAGTACTATGGCTTCTTCAATGGCTATTAGGAGAGCTGCCGCCACGACATCTTCTCTTTTCAACAAGTTCGTCAACCCAGCGCGCCAGGCAGCCGGCGCTCCTTCTGTTTTCAGATCCTTCAACACCAATGCTCAGATGACGGCCTACGAGGACGATGACCGTGACGTCGACGTTGAACGCCGCTCAGGCCGATCTGTCTCTCGCCGCCGCGACTCTACCCCTGGCGTCTTTTCAGGCAAGTACTACCGTTCGTGAATTCTTCTAATTTCTCCTAAAATTCGTTTGGTTTCCTCCATATTACTCCGTATTTTGGTATACTTAGGTTTCAATTGAGAAACACGGTGTGATTTTTTCTGTGATTCCTGCAGATTCATTCGATCCGTTTTCTCCCCCGAGGAGCGTAAGCCAGCTATTGAACATGATGGACCAATTCCTTGAGAATCCGCTCGCCGCATCGTTCGGCGGGTTTGTTCCTGCCGCCGCGCCGAGGAGGGGTTGGGATGTGCGAGAGGATGAGAACGCGCTCTACATCAAGATGGACATGCCAGGACTGGACAAGGGCGACGTCAAGGTCAGCGTGGAGGAGAACACGCTATTGATTAAAGGCGAATTGGCGGAAGAGGAGGCAAAGAAGAACGACGGAGAGGATTATGGACGAAGAAGGTATTCAACAAGGCTGGACATTCCACCGAATCTGTACAAGCTCGACTCCATTAAGGCAGAGATGAAGAATGGGGTGTTGAAGGTAGCTGTTCCGAAGGTGAAGCAGGAAGAAAGGAAGGATGTTTTCCAAGTCAATGTAGAGTGAGTGGGAGGGCTTAATTGTCACTGAGGCTATAGATGATGGGATTGCCCCTCAGTGTTCACTTATTCTTTTGAGAATTTATGTTGAATCCCGATCTCTGGTTTCTCAAAATTCAAAAATAAACATTTTTGGATTATAGGACTTTGTGAGGTATATGTCTTCCCCTCGGGGTTGTGTAACAGGCAGATTTTGAATTTTTGATCAAGCAACTTCTTGGTCAAATTTAACAAATTCCACTCTTAATGCACACCTCCCAAATATCACACATTTCTCTTGTCTCCGAATTGCCTCCATGATATGCTAGGAAACTGGAAACATGATCACCTTGGGCAATTACTCTATTCTCACAAGTCATTGCTCCTCTATCGAATTCTACCTAGATCAATCTAAACCCTAGAAGCTTGGGAGAAACTCAATAGATTAATCTAAGTGAACTTAGATCTATACGTAAAATAGTGTTTGGAAATATAGAAGGTGAATCTAGTATATATAAATATTGTTTGAATGATGGTACTCTACTTTGAACTTAACATCCAAAACCCCCGATTCGGAGGTTCTTCGATTTAAGATTCTTCCAGATTCTCAGGAATTAAGTAAGGTTAACACATAACTTAAGTTTTTGTTGCAAAACAAACGGAGTTAACTCCCAAACAAACAGGTCATAAGGTGAAAAGGAAAAAAAATACAAACCACTTTAGGAATCAATTAGAATGATATGGGTTTAACATTGGCTACATGAAATACATTGACAGAGATATAATTGTTTTCTTTTAAAAGTAAGATACAAATACAAAAAGAAGAATGGAAGCAATAGTAAGCGGGAGTACTTGTTTTACTTTTAAGAATTGATTTATACTATCGTATTATAGATTATACAAAGTGTTCGAGGGTAAAAATTGGTTATTTTTATGAACAGAATTGATAATTTTCTTTTGTCTAAAAGAAAAAGTGAAAGCACTATAAAACACCACCCTTTCTGTGTTAATCTTTTCAATATTTTTTTTTCATTTTTTAAATCTTTTTTTAGAAAATATGACTGAAATAAAATCTATTTATAAAAATGTGATTAAAACTTGCTGTAGTATATTGTCATGACGATGATTAAAATAAACATTATTATATTACATTTAAGAAGTCACAATTCTATAAACAATTATGCTTTTCTTTTTTGTTTTCTCAAAATTACACATTTTTATAACTATGATATAACAATACAAGTTTGTAAACTTAAAACTAGAAAGAAGTGAAAATATGAAATATAAATATGATTTTCTTCTGAAGTTATACTAATTCATTCATTGAAACTGTAATTGTGAGAAAAATCAAAGTTTGAGTCTTTTTAGTAAAAGCGAAAGTATGAAACATATTTATGTATTTGTTGATAGTTGGAGATATATTTAGCTAATAATCCTAATTATAAATACATAATTTTTTTATATTAATTATAAATACGTATTTTCTTTTTTTTTTTTGGAGTAAAAACGGAAAGACACTTGAATCTGTGAATGCTCCAACACGATGGTGGATTTTAATTAAAAATGTGAGACAGTGATAAAATTTCAAGAAATAATTATGTATTTATGATTCAAATAAAGGTTGCTTACATGTGATTTTTTAGCGTATGCTTTATGAGAGTGAGTCTAAAAATATTAATCTATACCAGTATTTAATTTTAAACTAATAAAGTGAGTAGGACTACTTTTAGTCATAATATATTAAAAATAATTTCGGAAAACCCTAAAAATTTGAATCAATGATATTCACTTTTGAATAATGAGATCTTTTTACAAATGGGTTCCATTAAGTGGATGTTTGGTAGACATAAATCTCCGTCTTAAATCTCTGCCTTATAACTTTGTACTAAAAAGTTTCAAAAAACTTATAATTGTATGTTTGTCAGGATATTTTGTAAGACCTTTTTCCAAATAAGAGATTTGTTTAGAACATTTAGTAGCATATGAGAGAAAGTTTATAGCTTTTAACATTAATTAGTAACAACAATACAATTTGTTATATCAAACAGAACAAAATCAAACAGTCAATTTTTATCAAACAGTTACAACCGTTTTCCTTACACTAAAAGCTAAAATTATTTTAAAAAAACTTACAAAAATATTTTTTCTGTTAGTTGTACGTGTCAAATATACACTAATTTGGCTAATCAAAATATTCATAAATTTACAATTATCTACCAAACAAAACCTAAATCAAGTGATATATAGTAGTTAGGTAGTATTATTAAAAAAAAAGGTGACACCACATCCCTGAGGCTCCCCCAACTTCGATCGGACAACTAACTGAGAGAATGTAAATTGAAATTTGATCTCACTCTAATGAAAAGAGAGTGAGACTTTATCCCAAGTCATTGCTTGGAATTGAACTCGAGACCTCTCTCTTGTGACACTCCCTTCCTACCAGGTGAGCTATGCCCCTCGGTTAGTTACGTAGTATTATTTATTATATGCATAGTAGTTGTTAACGAAGGAGGGATTATAATAGGGCTATCTAAGATTGAAACACATAGTAGTTTTTATTTTCAAATTTTTAAGTATAACTTTTTTTTTCATTTTTCATATTTAACCCACATTGTTATTATTTAAGTCTAGTATATTAATCTTCAATTAATTAATCCAATACAATCCAAATTTCTGAATATGTCCCTAATTGTTGTCTTAATTTGTCCTTTTTCCTTTTAACTTCTCATTTCTTTTTAATTAAAGTACGAGTGAACATAAAGTAGTCCCGAAAATTGAAAGAGATAATATAATCAATTTGTATAAGAGGGCAGATCATATCAGACTGGTCTGATTGAAACTGCCGTCAGGCCGAGGTCATCCGAGGTCCTTCTGGGTAGAATATTTTGATAATTTTTTTTAAGCATGTTCCTCATCAAGTCTATTTTATCCATACCAAATTTCAACTTAAAGTTTCATCGAGAAGGGAGTTAAATACTTTTTTATAAAAACTGTGCTTATATATAAATAATGCAACTTTTTTCTACAATTTATTTGACTGTCTTCTCCATTGAATTTTTAGCTGAAATTTCGTAAGTATAAACTAGACTTGATGATGAAATGTGGTCAAAAAAAATTTATGAAAAAAATTGCACCGGTAAGGGACACAAATGCTCTCGGCCGGATGGCGAGTCATGTCAAACCGACCTAACATGATCGACAGTCATATATTCAATTCATATATTTATTCGCAATCGTTAAGCACTTTATCTTAAAATTATCATAAATTAGCATTTTAGAAGGAAAAAAATTAAAATGAATTTGCCAATATTCCACACACTAATATATTTTCTATTTGTATTTACATATATAAATGTGGATAAGATTTTTCTAGTTTGATCCAAAGAAAATGTCGAATTGCAAATAGGCAATGGAGCACGGAAGGAATGTAGATAAGTAGAAAGATGAGCAAAGATAGGGCTGGCAATATCACCCATTCACCCGCACCCGCACCCGCGGATACCCGGTCAATCCGAACCGAAAATATGGACGAAAACCCGAAGTAGTATGAATGAAAAATGAATGACGGGTGGACTGAAAGACGAGGTGGATAAGGTGTGGATGAAGACTCATCCAACCCATTACCCGACCCGTCACCCGTTCCATCCACCCACCCGTTGACCCGCATACAAAAAATATATAATATATATTATACTCCATATACTTAATAAATAACAATAATAATAATGGTTAATATAAATATATTAATACATAGTTAGATACTTAAATACTATATATGTTACTCCATATACATATTACGGAGTATATGTTCCTGAATTACTAATCGGCTAATCTCATTAGCCCTATTTTGGAGAGTTGGAGGTGGACGCCTAGACAGATACTGTGAAAAGCCGAGATTCCGATTTCCGAGGGACAACGGAGTAGCCACGCAGTGAATTAATTATTGTAATATACTTAATTGCTCATGTTTTTGTTGTTATTTTACAATGAATTATTAATTTTTGATTTTTCATTGTCATGATTTTTCTTTGTAAATTATTTATTGTCTCAAGTTTGACTATTTATATTTCACCCGCAATTCACCCGATCCACCTGGTAACCCGTTTAAGATGGATGGGTTGGATGTGTATCATTTTTAATGGATGATGAACGGGTGAATGGAGTATAAAAAATTAACAGGTGAACGCGGATTAGCCTCTCCCAGTGTAAATCTGACCCGATAGCCGTTTAAAATAAATAAATAAATAAATCTCGTTTATCTATTACCGGAGTATAACGTCTAGAACCATCTAGCGGAAACCGAACATTCTACAGTCTTCATTTTCACTCTCTGGAACTATCGTCTTCCCCTTCCCCAAGCCACCTTCCGTTTTTCACTTCCACTATATAGGGGCGTGCCATCCATTTTCAAACCATCTCAAAGGGAATTTAGAGTTCACTGTGCACTAAAGCAGCTCAAATCGATTCAATTTCCTCTCTTTTCAATATCACAGAGAACTATGGCTTCTTTAATGGCTATTAGGCGAGCTGCCGCCACCACATCTGCTCTCTTCAACAAGTTCGTCAACCCTGCGCGTCAGGCAGCCGCCGCCCCTTCTGTTTTCAAATCCTTCAACACCAATGCTCAGATGACGGCCTACGAGGACGATGACCGCGACGTCGACGTTGAACGCCGCTCAGGCCGATCTGTCTCTCGCCGCCGAGACTCTTCCCCTGGCGTCTTTTCAGGCAAGTACTGTCGTTCGTATATTCTTCCAATTTCTCCTAAATTTCGTTTGGTTACCTTCATATCACTCCGTATTTTGGTATTTAGGTTTCAGTTGAGATAAACGGTGTGATTTTTTCTGTTATGTTTCTCCAGATTCCTTCGATCCGCTTTCGCCCCCGAGGAGCGTAAGCCAGCTGTTAAACATGATGGATCAATTCCTCGAGAATCCGCTCGCTGCCTCGTTCGGCGGGTTTGTTCCTGCCGCCGCGCCGAGGAGGGGTTGGGATGTGCGGGAGGATGAGAACGCGCTCTACATCAAGATGGACATGCCAGGACTGGACAAGGGCGACGTCAAGGTCAGCGTGGAGGATAACACGCTATTGATTAAAGGTGAGTCCGTGGACGAGGACGCAAAGAAGAACGATGGAGAGGATTACGGACGAAGAAGGTATTCAACGAGGCTGGACATTCCCCCGAATCTGTACAAGCTTGACTCCATTAAGGCGGAGATGAAGAATGGGGTGTTGAAGGTAGCTGTTCCGAAGGTGAAGCAGGAAGAAAGGAAAGACGTTTTCCAAGTCAATGTAGAGTGAGTGGGAGGGCTTAATTGTTATTGAGGCTTGAGATGATGGGATTAGCGCTTCAGTGTTCACTTTTTTTGTTTTGTTGAGAATTGATGGTGATGTGTGTATCCCAAGCTTTGGTTGCTTCAAATCTTCAATAAAGCTCCTTTACCCAAACGTCTCTTCTTTACAGTAATGGTGTTATAAGACAAATGATACCCCTTCAGGAATACAATTTGCAGTATTATACTCCTTAAGTTTTTCACAAGAATTAAAAAATCTGTAGAAGTTTTTAAAAAGTTCTACCAAGAATTAAATTCACGATCTAATTCAGGGAATAATGTTCACAACATTGGGCTATAAAAATGGGTTTTTCATTCCATTTGATTATGGAAGTAGAGGACAAAGAGGGCCTCTATCTAGTGATTAACATAAGACCTAATTTTATATCTGTGTGCTCATAACGTTATCCTATTACATTTCTAATTTGTAAAATGTATCGTAAAATCAACGAATACGGGAAAGTTAAGAAATACGCAATATTAGATTTATTATTATTATAAATGTACCTATTAAGAGACAGAGAGTTAAGGTACGCTTTCAAGCCTAAAAAAGATAAGTAAGATATGAGACGAAAGTGTATTGGTCAATTTTAAAAAAGACAAATTCAATGCAAAAAAAGGGTAATAATAGTCATTTTTTGTTTTGTTGGGAGGATCATGCTAATATGAGGTTGTATGATGATTTATGATATTTACTTGATGATAGAAATTGTATTGGTCAATTCTAAAAAATAAGGGTAATAAGAGTCATTTTAGCGGATGTTACTCACGATTGAGTTCTTCATTTTTGAGATTACACAAAAGCATGTGTTTAATAGCGGCTAAATGTGACACTTAAAAGTGTCATTATTCGTGGGTAATGTTTGAGCTCGATGTTTTCTTTTCACGGCCTCTCATTAATCTTTAGTACTCCCTCCGTCCCAGGGAGAAGTTCCCGGGTTGACTTTCGCACATATTTAGGAAATAAAGTTACTGAAGGGTAAATTTTACTGTTTGGCACTGTTTCGACACTGTTTGACACCGTTTTGCACGGTTTGACACTGTTTTGATGTAGGATAACTTTCCATTTAGGGAAATAGGAACTTTTTGTTGGGACTACCAAAAAAGGAAAGTGGGAACTTCTCCCTGGGACGGAGGGAGTACTTCGTAGTTAGTATATTTCTTATCTTTCATTTCTCCATCTTCTCCCGTGATAAATGGCTACGTAGATGTAGACGTAGACTTCGTCCAAAGTTTTTTCCATTCATTGATAGTAGTCAAGTCTCTTGGAGACTAGCTCCCTATAGTGGAAGAAAGCTTAGCTATGTTGATCAATCCTTGGGTATATTTGGGGGTTTGGAAGGAGAAAGATTTTGAAGATTAGCTATAATAAAAGGGAGGGGTGAAGATAAAACGATCTTAAGGATTGCTAAGTTCCCATTTGAGTTTTACAATCCATGACACTCCAAATTACGGGTGAACACCTGATTAACCACACTTAGTGAATTAATTAACCAAGATTTTAATTACTATAAATTGTCTAAATTTGATTTGATAAGATTCTTTATCATCCAGTAATTTAGTAAAATTCTAATTTTTTAATTACATTTCTTTTTATTTGCCATCAGTAATTTGGTAAAATTCTAACTTTTTTATTACAATTTTTTTATTTGCCATTTTTTTATATTTTTCTTGAATTATAAAATCTAATTTATTTTGCTTATTGTGTAGAATGAGAATGTGCATATTTAAATGTGGCATCTCTGATAATGATATTTTTTAAATAAAAAATCGATAAAGCCTTATACTAGCGAAAAGGTTTTGCTCTTTGACTTTAAATCTTCAATTTGTCCCTAACCACCTCCCCATACTACTAGCTTGCATACGAAGTGTCAACAAAAAATCTTGAGATACGAAGTATAAAGTAGGGTTTTTTACGCTAGTAGAAGTAAAACATGACATTTTTCTCAAAATAGGATCATTTAGTTTAAACATTCTTAAATATGACTATTTAGTTTAAACATTCTTAAATATGACTTTTTATATGTGATTAGACCAAAATACCCCTATTGATGCCCCAGGACTGCTGCCAACTGCCTGCCGCCGAACACCACCAGCTGCCGCCAGACCGAAGCCCCTGCCAAAGCTCCGACGACCACTGCTGGAAAATTTTCCAGATTTTTTTGTGGACTTTTCCTAGCATTTCTGCCGCCGGCGGAGTTCGCCGCCGGCGGAGTTCGCCGCCGCCAGAATCTGCCGCCGCCGCCACCGGACTGACCCGCTACCAACGGATTGCCTTGGTTGTGCAAGAGAACTAGGGGGACAATTAATTGGGTTAATTAATTGCTGGAGTTCGCCGCCGCCACCGAAATTCACTGCCGACCGGCTGCCGGAGTTCTGCCGCCACCATGGACTGCCTCGTCTCCGAAGGACTGCCTTGGTTGTGCAAGGAAACTAGGGGGACAATTATTTAGATCTATTAATTAATTAAATAGGATTAGGGGTAAAAATGGTAAGGTTAGTCCTATTTAGGGAAAAACATGAATGTGATCCTATTTTGGGAAAAAAGTTGAGTTTTAGTCCCATGTTGGACAATTTTCTCTATAAAGTGACCAACCAATTAAACATCAGTAATCTCTGTAAGTTGATGAAAAACTTTTATTTTAGAAGTAAGAGAACAATACCTTAAAATAACATGATAGATTATCGTGTGTTCAAGAAGAGCAATGAGTGATCAAAAAGTCTCCAAAAAATACGAGGAAGGTGAAGTTATTGAGCTCATATGTTATTGAGATCAATGGGAGAAGATTTAGAGGAGTAAATAATGAAGAGATTGGTGTGGATGAAGCGATTGCTTGGGCAAAAAAGAAATTTCAGAAGCGCAGGCTGCACAGCTCTGAGAATAGTTGACAAGTGATCCCAGAGGAGAAAGAGGTATTCACTGGCTACATATTCTGATTTCTAACTAAGCTCCAATCCACCTCAAAGTTCAACCTCTTGGAAGACAACGTTGCTATTTAATGTTCATAAACCTTATATGTTTACTGATAATTCATATTTTGCACACATGCCGAGCACATGTCACTCTTCTGATGAGCAAAATGATAAGGAGTTAAAAGCCGTAAACAACTCAATTATTTGTCCTCGTGAAACAATTCAAAATTGTACTTACCCCGTCTCTTAAAAGTCTTCTCGGTTTAACTTGAATCAGAGTTTAAGAACATGAGAATAAAGTGCAAATGTGTGATTGTAGTTGAGTAAGAAAAAGATAAATGAGCCACACAAAACTTTTCAAAAAAGGAAATGAGAACAATTTTTTGGGGCGTCCCAAAAAAGTGAGAAGAATTTTAGAGGGACGTAGGGAGTACATGATTAACATTGTTTTTTAGATTTTGGTTTTTCATCAAACCATCTTTGGTGACGCACTTCTGTAGGCAGAGAAAGTCGACAAGCGTGTAGAAGGAGAAGGAAGACAAATGTTTGAGACTTGAGACTAATGTAAGATTTCATATTCTCAACCCTCTGCTGAGTATTTCATCTTTTATGTTAGTGTTGGAATGTTATGGACTTATGGTATACAATGGTCAACGTTCTGTCCAATCTTGAATATTGCATTCTTGTTTTTCTGTCAATAATCCACATTGAACCCAATGGTTAAAACTTTAAAGGACACCGAGAAAACAAATCACAGCCGGCATACTAACACATAGGTTTCATCGTTTAAAAAAGACTAATGCCATATTAACACATAAAGTTGCATCCTAAAACATTAATCTAAAAGGGGATAGTGAAGACTGTACATGTTAGTTTTTATTTAATATATTTTGAATTATAGGATGACTTTGCAACTAAGCAATAATTTTCAAACAACAGATTATCTAAGAAATTTGAGAACCGTGAGAACATATTTTTGCTTTCAAACAAGTGCAGATGGAAATGGAGTCACTAGATGAAAAGATAAGGTAATGGTCAACTGGCAAGGAAGCTGACACCCGGTTGCTTCTCTCGAGTCTGCACCCAGATAAGAATCATCTTAGACACATTTTAGGTGCTGAAATTCAGATGTCTACAAGGATTAGTAGTCTTGGACTCGGTTCGGGCCACCCGACCCGTGAACCGGCCCGGCCCGGCGCTTCGAGCCCGGTACCGGTCTTTGACCCAGACCGGAGGTAATAGCGGGTGCGGGCTCGGGCTGAACAAATGGTGACCCGGCCTGGGCCTGGTTCGGGCCTCCTTTTTTTTGGTTTTTTCATTGTTTTGGACTTTTCCCTGAGTTGGGCTGGGTGTTTTGGGGGGGTTTGGGGGGCTCGGGGGTTACTAAGAAAAGCAAAAAAAACCATGGACCCGACCCGACCCGGTGGTAACCCAGGCCGGTCCCGGGTCTTCTACCAAAAAACAAAAGCCCGGCCGGGCCTAGGCCTTACCCGGACCCGACCCGGACCCGAGTCCATGACTAAGGATTAGTCTTATGTGTGCATTTCACTTGACAAACTCACATGCAATTGGGAAGGGATTGTGTCTGGTTCAAAATGCAAAAGAATCTTTCCATACAACAGATTGAGCAAAACATGATGGTAAAAGAAGAAAGAAAAAGTCAAAACAGCATAAGAGAAAGGGAAATCCAAATGAGAAAAAAGAGAATAAAAAGTCAAAACAAAAAGGAAAACCGCGAAGAAAAAGAACAAAGCAAACAGAGAAAAAAGTCACAAATAGATCTGGGCATCTCCCAGCTTCATGCAAAAGAAAAGCAGTAGAAGAGCCATTATAGAATGAAATAGCAACCACGGCATCCATTATGAGATCAGACCGGAACTTCGGATAAAGAACTTGAAGCTCATACTCTTATTAGTGTCAATATTGCCCAACGGTTGATTCATACATATATGCATTTTTAAAACTAGTACATCACTTCCAACGAACCATTCAAACTGGTACTTTTTGTAATCGACTCTATAGCTTCTTCAATAAACGATTAAGTCTTTACCATTTCCTGCGTTTCAGTCAAGTTTTTCGATCAATGAACGATTAACCGGATGGGAGTTTTTTTGGTCAAGTTTTTAATTTCTAGTAAGATCGTTCCTGCATTTCAAATTAAACAAGGAGCGTGGAGGATAAAATACCTGGATACGAAGCAAGGTAGCGCATATAAGAAGAGGTTGATCGAAGAAGAAAGGCAACATTCTGGGCGGAGGCTGGAGATCGAAGAAGAAAGGCGACATTCTGGGCAGAGGCTAAACCTACTTTTTTCTGACAAAAAGACTAAGTAGCACGGAAACGGGAAACATATAACGGGAAACGGGAAACGCGAGAAACGTAATTTCTAAAAAATATAGGACACGAAACGTGGGGGAAACGCGTAAATATTATAAAATATAAGGATATATTTATAAATATTTTTTAATATATGTACACAAGTTTTCCATATGCACATGTTTTTTTAATATAATTTGTGTAGTAACCAAATAATAAAATCACTCTACATGTTTGAATTTAGATATTATTTCATATTAGTACATAATTAAACATAAAATGTATGGAGTAATACATTTCTAGCAATACATTGTGTTACGAAATGTAACAAGTGTTGACGCTGAGAAATATCACAAAAATTCTCTATAAACATTATTTTCCACCACAGAATCTTTTGAAAAAGAAAAAAAAATTGGAATCCGAGGTTTCCGAAACGTAGTGAAACAAGTTTCCAAATTTTTCTTAATTACGGAAACGGCCACGAAACGGGAATTTGAAGTTTCCAAATTTCCGAAACGCTTCCGAGTTTCCGAAACGTGGAAACGTGAGCCATGAAGAGTTTCCGTGCTTCCTAGCAAAAAGATGCTTGGGTCTACAATCTTGTGACATACCAAAATGCAAAAAATAACTAATTTACAAATTGAGTCCACTCCAGGTTTTTAATAAGTACTCCTATTGCTTTACACAATAGATGTTTCTGGTACTCTGGATATCATGAGAGCATCATTTACCATATTGCTCCTATGCACCTTTGAGTGTTTCATACGGATTACGGAGCAGCATTGTATATACTCCGTATCTTTGATGACCCAATAATGAGAAGCGACCAACACACTTGCATGATACAATATATATATATCAGTTTAAAATATTTTAGTTTTTAAACGTACAACTGTCATAAATCATACGGAGTATATCCTAGTTAAATAAATATCGAGTAAAATACAAGAAATGTCATCTTCTTTTGGCCAACGTAGAATATAATTTTGGGACATAACAATATTTGAAATTTAACTCCGCCATGAGATCATTTTTTGGTATCATGCCTGTCCCAAGCCAGAATAGAAAAGGAGGGTGCAATGTTTTTATACAATAGTTACTACACAAATAATGGAATCATGGAAGTGATGGAACTAATTCAGTCAAGCTATCAAATTGAACTCAAACTCATCTTTGTCTCTTCGACTGATTGACATCAGTTGAACACCATATACCATTGATTGCAGTCACCCAATGTACAGGGCACATTAGTCTTACAAATATCGACTCAGGATGGCAAAGGAACATCATTACAAATCGAAGAGAATATAATTTTTAATAGGTCGACTATTACTAGCATCATACTCTGGCTTGGCTTACTGAAAACGGCGCTATGAACTTCTCATCTCTAACCGTTTAATGTACCAATCTCTAGGTTTTCAGGCAAACTGAACAGCAAAACACACGAGGGTCACCATTATCCTCCACCACAACCAGAGAGAGCTTGTTGGCATTACCATCCTATAAATCCTCTTCTAAAAAATACAAATAAAATTCATAGTTATGACAGACTGGTGAAAACATGATAAAACAAACATATCAAAGCTTGCCACTGTAATTCAATTATGTATTCAATTGGCCACGGTCAAGGAAAAATCATGGGACTATACTACATATGTAGTATATTACAGTCGCTCAGTCAGTATGTACCATTATTGATATACTAGTTCAGCTTTCATGCAGAATTTTGTACTTATTGTGAGAGAAGGAAGAAAAGATGAGTCCCAAGTGGTTATTGCACAAGGAGGAAAACCAAAACCATAAGCACACATCTACATCCTAAAACAAAGAGAATGGTTTAAAATCTTTCATAATGTGATATTGATTTTACAAAATCAATCACTATCTAAACTTATAGCTGCCTCACAAGTCCCGGATAACTATATTTCACATGCAAGTAGAGAAGATATAGGCACTCCGTCCTAAAGAAGAGTCCAACTCCAGAAGTCATGAGTCATGACCACTGTAGAATGGAGTTTCAACTTTCAACTCAGTATTTGTTCCAACAAAAACTGCAACAATGGATAAACACCCGGCATTAAGCTTTGGCACTATGTTGCTTCAATTTATAATGTTAACTACATCCTCAATTCTTCAGTTATTGGACGTTCCTTTCATGGACTATTAACATACTCTCTTTCATCTTCTCTTCATTGCCTTTACAACGTTTTTTCCTAAAGTATTCACTATGCTCGACAATTTTACACTTAAATTCCATGAAAATTCTATGAGCTAAACTAAAAAACATTGGAAGTAGTACTTTAAACAGTTTAGATGATATAATACGGCATAGGCTTAATATCGCTGACTTTATAAGAAGATGAAGATGACCAATTAATAAGATAGTAGTGAAAACAAACAAGAATATGATTCAGATCTTAAAGATTGATAACAGAAGAAGATGTAATATTTTTCACAAATTTCTACATTCAAAACACAATTAGAACATTAACATGTGTATTATGCGGGTTACTCTTATCTGAAGAGTTGAGATACATCAGAATAATTGGAAACTATAAAAGGATAGGAGCTAAAAAAAAGTCCATGATAATACTTTTTTATATATCTCTATCATCACACATACAATTAAAACTCAACTATTCTACAACATTGAAAGCACTAGCATCAATCTGAAAAAGAAAAGGCCCAATTGAATCCAAAACTAAACAGAATACAGAATAAACAACTGCATTTTGAAAAATAACCTTGACATTATGGGTACACACCTCATCTTCGTTTAGAAAACCCTCCATCTTTGCGGCTCTGCTCCATTAGCAGAGCTCTTTGTCTATGTTTCTCTCGTTTCTCCCTCTCTAACCGCTCTTTCCGCAACTCCTCAACGGTTTTCTTTCCATTGCTCTTCTTCTCAACAGGCATCATGATGTCCTCATCATCATCATTGCTCTTTTTAACAGATTTGTTGGCCGGATTTTCCATGTACCAAGGCAATTTTGTCCCTTTCCCAATAAATCCATATCCTAGTTTATACTTCTGATCCTCTGATGTCACAACCCTCGGAGGCTGTTCCTTTTTCACCTTCTTAACAGGCCTTTGGCCTTTGGATACATCTTTCTCTTCAATCGGGTCGAAAATCCGAATTCCTTCGAACAAATTGACGTGGTTCGAATCGTTCTTAAGTATCGCTTCGGATCTCGATTCGGAAGAAGAGGGTTTAGGGGTTTCGTTCGTGGAGGCGGATGCCAATCCACGCGCTTGCCTGAGCTTCTCGAGGCGTAATTCCATATCACGCTTATGAGCATCCTCGCGTTTGAGTTGCTCTTCCCGAGCCGCGGCTTCCTCGTCGAGCCGGACTTTCTCGCGGTTGTCAAAGTTGTAGACGTTCCATCGCTTCTGCGGGAGAATATTCAGACCACCGTGGCCTCCCATGCTCTCGACTGTTCGGAAATCCTGGAATTGAGCGAAATTGATTGGAGCTTAAAGATTTCTCCCTTTTAAAATCTTCCAGTTTTAAGCTACACGATTAATTGTTTGGCTTGGGCTTCAAGTAAAGTGGGCCGGCTACACCCTTACGGACGTGGTTGCGCAATTGTGGTGTGAATATCAAGCACGAGTCGGAGGATAATTTTTTTCAACTCGGTTAAATTATCATAACAGGTAAGCAAGTTACAAAATGACAATAAGAGCCCGTTTGGAGACCTCTTTTTTCGGCTTATCAGGCTTATCAGCCAGCTTTTTCACCAAACACGTAATTTTTATTTTCGCGTGCTGAATTGTGTAATAAGCAGAAAAAGTAAGGTTGGAGTTACTTTTCTGGCTGTATTGGCTGAAGTTACTGTAGATGACCATTTTAGCTATTTTTACATGTAATTTTTTCTTTATTTTATTAATAAAATATATTTTTAAAATATTTTTTTCTAGATACAACAGAATCAGCCAAAACAGCCACTTCAGCCAGAACTTCATAAATTTCAGCAGAAACAGCCAAAACAGCCGATTTTCGTGCTACCAAACGGGCTCTAAATCTTTTGTCTGTCTTCCAACCTAGAATTAGATTTAGAATAAATCACCTTTGTAGAAGTAATATAATTCGTTGATCCCGCTTTGGACTTAACTGAGTCAATGACTTGCAGGATGCAGACCAGACTCCTCATCAACTATCCTGGAATCTAGAGTTTTTTGTCGAAAAAACACGGCACAAGCAAAACAGAGTAAAGATTCAAATAAAAGTGAAACCTGAAGAAATATAAAGAAGCAAAATAAAATTCTTGAACCCTAACACCTCGTTTAACCTTTGGTGGTGGTTCAGGAGGAGGCCAGACCATCGTTATGATCGTTGACGCGGAATGGATCGAAGCATAAAACAATCGGAGTATATTCCTCTTATCATATCTCCCATATGTCGTGTCCATCGCCCACTCATCTTTGTCGAAGCATCTACCCTTCTCGATCCGCCCTTCTCTAACGTCAGGTGACCCGACTAAAATTTTCATCTGTCTAGCAATTAATTGCATTGAATCGCTTGCGATCCCGATCATCCAGAGGCCATGCACTTCGATCGAAAGAAAAGCCGCACACAATCGGCAGAAGAAGAAACCCTAAACTATGTAAAGGCCGCCTCTACTACGTATTACCGCACGTGATTACTGTTATGCACAGATCAATTACTTAATCTTTTTCTTTCAACAACAATGAAATACGGTATGTTTTTTGAAGAGGAAATCGCCTACAATGATATCATTAATTAGAATCGGGATATTTACATCAATATCAGAATGAAAAACACTAATTACAACCTTTACCTTCGAACTACTACTTATAGCCCTACGATTAGACATAGAGACGATCACCCCTAAAGGAACAATATGAATCGCTAACCACCAGACGGGCTTAGTGCAGCTATTGTTGAACAAATATATCTGTCCCCCACTAACCATATCAAATCTAGCCGAAACCTTAGCGACCGTAATAAATCTGGTACCATGAACTTTAACAAAAAAACAAAACAATAAAAACAGAGTTCCTTATTAAAAACTTAAACCAGAATCAAACGAAATTCAAAAAGATAAACTGATGGATTAGATGATCCATGGCAGTGGCGGGAACCCTAGTCTCACAGATTTCTCCATGATGGCGGTTCAGAAGGGGGGGGATCATCATCACTTCATCTTCATCCTCCATCGCTCGGATCCTATTTGCCGCCCTTGACGCCATAGCCTCAGTCAGCAAAACTTCGTCCTCATTAATTTGAGAAGAAATCATTCATAATATCACTGTCAAAATTGATAGAAGAAGAACTCTAGAAATCCTTGGGAAGAAAACATCATTCATACGAGTGTATAGACCACTTTTTTAAGCTTAGACGACAAAACTTTTCGACGTTCCTCTCCAAACGGTGGCTCACCCTTCTAGGGTTTCCGCATGCGGCCGGCGGATCTACGTATTGCTTCTCTTTGGAATACAGTATGTTAAAAACTACACCAATATTTTTATGTTTTCTCATTACAATAATACAGAAAAAAATTATATATGGATTTAAATTAGAACTAGCAATAGTGTTCATATGAATAAATTGGAGTGAAATTAAATTAATGTTCGTTTTATACTCACAACTATTACCTTCATTTTTCATTTCATCACTCTTTGTCTCGTGCAGTGGAGGACCTGGGGGGGTCCTAGGTGGGCAAGTGCCCCCGCTTCCGACCCCGAACTTTTGTATTAGTACTTAAGATAACAATACTAAATAGTGCCCCACCTATCTGGAAAAAATACTCCGTATAACTATTAATGAGGTAATAATCCCTTCAAAAAGTATATGGAGATTGTTATAAGACATTTAAACAACTATGAAATTATGATGGAATGATTGCTTACGGTTTAGACACGGTCCCAATTGTAAATGTTAAATTTTGATTGTTTATAATATGAAAATTATAAACGGTGCAAAGATGATTTAGTTGCAATCCATGTCATGTCTTTCTTTCAAAGAACTAAATATTATGTTCAAAATTGTCTTAATAGGTTAAAACTAGACCTACTGCAGTACTGCTATGTTTCTTTTCTGTTGCCGCTTTAGTCTTATGAGTTTTGGGCATATCTTAAGTTTTGGGTGTTTCACATTAAAGAGCAAGCTGGACCATCATACATGGACTCTTAATTACCATCATACATCGGTGTTTCACATTATTGCCTTAATTATTTGAGTCTTTTTATAGCTGAAATTATATATATTTTGTATTAGCTGAAATTCGTGATAAGCAATGGCTGTAAACGTCATCTAGCTATATTATACTCTTTTCTTCCTCCTTTTTTGAAAATATATAGAAGTAGATAAATTAAAATTATATGGTAACACCCCAGTCCTGTTGTCTTTGAAATGGGTAACACTAAAGTCATTGTTGCTATATACGCAGGGATGGATTTAAGGGGGGCGCGGGGGGCGACCGCCCCCCTTGAACTTTCAAAAATTTCTATAATATATATAGTATTTTAATAAAATTTTCATACTTTAATTAGATATTCATGTCTTCGCCCCCCTTACCTTTTGATTTTTAAAACTATTACATAATGTAATGCATAATTGAAAATTTAAAAGAAGAAACATCTAAAATAATTTATATAACTTAAGCATATAAACAATAGAACAACTCATTGTTTAAGACTTATGATACTTACGTAGTATTATATAAACATTCCTAGTTTTGTAATGTTTAATTATCTTTATTAGATAGTTAGTACTCGACTTTGTAAAATATCAAATGATATTCAATACGAGACACACTGGTTAAACAGTTTTTAAATCATGTGAATTGAATCCAAAATGTAGATGTTTGTTGACATTAACTTAAATTACAATATTCATTTACTTCTTACTTTTTAAAAATAATGTATTGCATAGATAATAAACTTTAATTTATTTTAGCATAAATACAAATATAAGATGCACCATATATATGAATTAGCAATATAATACGTAGTATTATTTTAAAAATAACAATCTCATACATATTATTATAATAACAAGAAAACTCCTTGTGACTCACGAACACCTTCCTTGGTAGACAAAAATTGCAATTCAAAATCAAATCTTTATTCCGATAAGATTCATGCGGTTTAAAATATATTTTCAAATAAAAAGTATTGATTGATGTATACCTTTTAAAGTTGTTATCTTCAAATAAATTGATAAAATGTTATATATCCCTTTTTATTTTCAAATAATTTTTCTTTGATTTGCTATTTCTTACACTTTAATGTATCAGTACTTTTTTTAGAGCACTTCAATTATAAAATCAAAGTTATCTTTCCATTGTCTAGACTTAATATGTACTACTAATATATTTAAAGCTTAAGAATGTCATTGTACATGTATTAATGAAATTTTTTTGAATAAAACTAGCCGCATAGCCCTACTACAGTAGTGAAAAAAATTCGCCCGCTACATTAGCGAAAAAATATTTGCCTCGCATAGATGACTCTTCGCATAGCCCTACACAAGTGAAGATATTTTCACCCCCGACACTAACGAAAAAAAATCGTCCCACTTGACTCAAAATCCTGAATCCGTCCTTGTATATATGGTCCCATGGAGATAAACCGTAAACTGCGGAAGTTAACTCCAAACACTCGATAATTAGGCCAACTAATTGTTTACTTTGATCATTACAGCTTCGTTCTATATATTGTTATATATTTGTAGGTTCAAAACAAGATCCTAATTACAACTTCATACTCTATATATCGTTTTATACTATTTAGCTTCAAAACACGAGCCAACAAATGAATGACCAAACTTTTGTATTCAACTTTTACAATGAGTATTAATTATATTTTCGTGGTTTGTCTGTAATGACAATGAACATGAGTCAAAAGCATTCGGAAACCGTAATTGTCATAATAGGTTAAAACTAGACCTATAAATCAGAGCATCTCCATTCATGATCTCTAATAATCAATTTTTTCTATGATTCTTACCTTTTAAATATTGTTATATAATTAATTTTTAAATAATCTCAATATTCGTTTATGTCTCCCAACCATCATCTTCATATAATCCGATTTTTTTGGTCCTGCATTAACTTCTATTACATATACAATTTAAATAATCTTAAAATAATCTGGATTCATATTTTGATCCCAGATTATTGTAGCAAATAATCTCATTAAATAATTTATGTCTCTCAATGATGCTTCTATAAAAAATCTGTCACGTCACTTATTTAATCTCTTAATAATCCTACCAATGGGGATGCCCTCATAGATGCACATCCTTTGAAACTGACATTGATTTAAAAAAATTGTCAACCCGAGAAGAATAAACCATTTTCACACCCAATGTGACCCCGACCCATTTCTATCCATTTTGCAGTGTCCCTCCTTAACAAAAGCTCTCGGTCCACCACTGGTCTCGTGTAACACTTTTAGCTTTAGACCTAAAGATAACCACATATGGTTTAAATGGTGTTCAAATTAAATAGATTTTAATGTGAATTCACCCACAGAAAGAAGATCATGGAAGAAAAAATGGAAGTAGGGGTTGAGACTTGAGATTAATAATCAAGAATTAGTTTGAATTCTCTGATCCCAATTTATTCTTGTGCACAACATTGCTAGTTTGAATTATTTTTAAAAACACTCTCAATATATACGAATTATTATTATAGAATCCATGAAAGTAGGGATTATTCTTGTGAATTTTGCCATAAATGATATCATCAAATAGGAACGGAGGGAGTATTACATTATCTATTGTTCTCTACCACAGCCTACCCGACTCCGCCTCTTTTTTTTTTTTTTTTTATTTCACTTCATCCATCTTCTTCCCTACTAAGGGGTGTTTGGAACTGATTCTGCTTCTGCTTCTTTTTTAAAAACAGAAGCAGAATCAGAATCAGTTTCCAGAAGCTGGTACCCCCCAGCTTCTAAAAAAACTGATTCTGAGAGTAAATTAGAGCACTAGAAGTGCTTCTGGAATTTCACTCAAACACTCCAGCTTCTGCTTCTGCTCCCTCAAGGAGCAGAATCAATTTTGAGAATCAGATCCAAACACCCCTAAGTCTCCCCTACCTCTATTGCTCTACCTCCACACCATTCTGAAATTAAGAAATGGAGAATCAAATATATCTGCCTGATTGGCCTCTACTGAACAAAGCAAACAAAAAATGGGAGAAGGAACCAGAAATTGAGAGTTCTTGCTTTGGCCGATTAGCCTCTACTGAACAACGTCTGTGTGGAGTTTTATTTACAAAAAGCACCAAAAATTGAGAGTTCTTACTTTGGCCGTTCAGTCCTTGGTGCTACACAAGAACTAACAGTCTGGAAACGGGCATACTTCGTACGGAGTATATAATAGCCTAATATTAAATTAGGAATGCTATGTATCTTTGGAAACTCTTTTTAGTATAAATATAGCTGTCAGGTACCCTATTAGGTAACCTTTCCCATTAATTCACATGGTATCAAGAGCCTAATTTTTTTTCTCTCACCCTAAACCCTCGACGTTCTCTTCGACTCATGAGTTCGGCTGCAGCTTTCTCTTCCGCCGAAACTATGTCTTCCTCTTCCATGGATGCCTTCATTGCTGCTTCTGCCTCCTTGACTACGGCGCCGGCTTCTGCCTCCTTTACCGACGCAGCCGTGGTCATCACCAGCGCCTCTGTTTCCATGACTGGGCCGCCGCCAGTGATTTCTTCTCCACCGGAATCAACTGTGCAAACTGCCGGTTCCCCTCTTGTTAATGATTATACATACTCTCTTTTTCATACCGGCAACGACACCAAAAACTGATATGAGTTTTCTCTTTTTCATACCAGCGACGCGCCAAAAACTGATATGAGTTTTCTCGCACTTAAAATAAGTGTTCTAAAAGGCCCGATAAGGAGCCGCATAGGCGAGCCAGGCCCAAGGCATGAACCGCTTACCCCATATGCAGGACAAAAGGCGTGCTGGGCTTGCTGGCCCAAACAACTAATAAAATTTTTACTTATTTTGGAACTTTCCAGTCTCACACACATAGGCGCTACGCTAGCGCTAGTGCGCTACTATGCGTTACAAACGAACTATTTTCAACATACTTACTACAAAAGGTCACATCTATTATATAGAGTGTTGGGAGAAGAAATGCTTTTTCTTCTTGTATAATATATTTTGAACATTTATTTATTTTCTTCATACATTACTATAAAATATAGTAATTATCAATAAAAATCTAAAACGCCTTTTCACGCCTAGGCCCCGCCTATTCCCGCCTAGGCTTTAAAGGCTTGAGGCCTGGCCTCGACGCCTTGCCACGCCTCACGCGTTTTAGAACATTGCTTAAAATAGATCGTAATATAGTGGTGTAAGTACGAGTATCGTCTCCACAGGGACGAACAAAAGGGAATCAAAGATTAACTAAATTCAGTGATTAAAAAGAAATAAATAAAAATGCGTCGTGCGAAATTGGTTGCTTGGAAAATAAAAATGCGAATAAAACGATTAAACTAGGGGGTTCTTTCCAATTAATGACGAAGGGAACATGGATTGATTTCGGGGTAACCAGATTTCTGGCTGATCAGGCCTAATTACATGAAATTAATTTAATTGAGCTTAGCTAATCACTACTAAGTTCTTACCGCTCTCGCGGCGTAGAGTACAATAATTTAGGGGATCAGGCTGATCTCTCATGCGACAGGATCCTAAATTATTGCCAAGACGAGCGAGCTTACGGCCCCTTAATCGCTACTAATCTCTTAGCGAACGATTAAGTGTGTGTGAATGTGTCCTAGAATAAATTAGATCTCTCTTAATTTATTCTACAAGCAATTGTGATTCTAGCGGTCGTTCTAGGTTACAAGAGATATCAATTAAATTATTCAAAAACAAATTAAACGTCATTCATGCAATTAACCCATCAAGAATCTAGTCATACATCATGATCAACCACTTCATCAATCCCAAATCCCTAATTAAAACTACTCACAAATCATAATTGAAGAATCAATAGAATTGAAATAAAAAGAATTAATTGTCATTAATTAAAAGGTGGAACTTACAAAGAATCCCAAAAGATTGATGAACAAGGCTGAAAATCCCTCTAAAATTCGTGCTAGGCACTCTCTCTAAGCTCCCCCTAAAAAACGGGGGTTTACAGGCCGTTTAAATAGAAAAATCGGGTGAAATTTGATCTGAATTGGGATTTTCGGAGCCAGACACGATGCCAAACACGATCGTGCCTTCGATCGTGCCTCCGGAGCAAAAACGCGCATTTTGGGCAGGCACGATCGTGCCTCCCTCCAGGCACGATCGTGCCTGGGTGGCAGTAACTCTGCGGTGCTTTTCTCTTCAGGCACGATCGTGCCTGACTTTGAGGGCACGATCGTGCCTACTTAACTTCCTAATTTGGCAATTCTTTCTTCATGAAAGTTGTAGCTAATGAAGTCCTTTATCCACCCCAATTTACCGAATGTGATTTTAATCATCCAATCATGAGATATGGTCAAAATGGTGGAAGGTGTCAATCTGAAATCGCAGCAGAGATCATCTGACTTCATCGTCTGTTTTCACCTTTTTCATCTCAGATTCTCGCAAAGGTGTCTTCATATGATTTGTAGCTCTTGAAGTTGGCTTTCATATGGAACTTGAATCGTGTCCATAGGTTGTTTCTAAAAAGAGTTATGCTTGAACGATTGACAGAAGGTCATCCTGATCGTCATTTTTCAAGCTTCATTCATCTTCTTTTGATCTCATAACCAATCCTAGAGCTCTTTTGCCATCAAATCTTCACCGTAAACCTTCCGGTGACCTCCAAATCTCTAAATCACTCTCGAATGCATCTCGAATCATCCCGATTGCTTTTCAAGCGCCGGTGCCGAACTCTAAATTCCTGATTTTGACTCCAAATGACACAAAACTCGAACCAACGCCCGGTAAACATAACTTGAACTAAAATTGAGACTTGCAACACCTTAAAGCTAGGAAAACCATTAAAAGTCGATCTCAACATGCATCAAATGTGTGTCTAAATACGGACTTATCAGATTCCCCCACACTTAAGTCTTTGATTGTCCTCAAGCAAACTGAACATCGGGACTTACGATAATCAACACACGGTATCAAAACAATTAGCATGCACACGTAGTTAAAGGGATATTCACAGAATAGGCAGACTAAACCAAGAAAATTCTTCCCTAAACTACATCTTTGTACTCTAGCTAAAATATTTGACTAAATTATTCACAACATCCTCAAAGTAATGACAGCGTACACAAATAAACTAGCTACCGATCAGAAGGACTTATGAAGACAGTGGTGAAGGGTGAATGGTAAGGATAAACAGTTCCTTTCTTGAGAGTTTGGAACATTCTAACAAAGACTCAATGCATTCAGGAATTTCGGGGCTATTCTTAGGATCAAAGAACTTAGTAGGCCACAAATTAGGAACAATCATTTAAACCTATGCAAAGAAGACATGGTGTACAACTAAGCTAAACCGCAGTGGCACATTTTTGCTTTGACGTATACTTGAAGTACGCGGAGGACTAAAGTTAATTAATTTTTCAATAGCCACCAAGTTCATTAATTATGTTTAGTTTTCCTTGTCATGTTGGCACGAGAACGCCATTTCTTTCGAAAGATACCCAAGTCTCATCTTACGCTTTTTGACAGGGCTCTCATTCTCTTTTTCGCAAGGCAAGAGGTCTAGCTATATTAATTTTTCACCTTTCGGATTCTCACTAGACATTACCCCATTCTAATCTCGGCCTCACCAAGGAAAAATAGCAATTAAAGTTCATTAATTTAAAAGTGAATCCATGCCTACAATGCAATCCTCGAAAGTATCAAATTCCTAAAAAGTGACTACTCTTACCCCATTTGGGGCATAGGAACAGTGCCAAAAATGGCTCCTACGAAAATTTCCTAAACTTAGCAAATTAATCCCCTAATTCCATAAACACCAAAACTAAGTCAGAAATATTCACGGGTAAGGAACACAGGCCATTTGGCTATGGAGCTCAATTAATCGGCTATCAATAAACGGTCAGGCTCAAAGTGGCTTCTCCTAAAGGGTCTTATTCAGGTCAAATGGGAACTTTGTTAATTCATTACATGGTTGACTAATGTCTTCATTCTTTCAACAACCAGATTATAGTGCAAGCAATTTAAGCCTAAACACTTCAAAGATGTTTTAAAAGCATAGTCAAACGCTAGCCAGCTCACAAAGACAAAGTTTAAAGAAAAAATTTCAAAAATTTGACATGAATTTCCTATGAATATGGGAACTCTTCCGGTAAGGTATACCTTACCGGAGCCTCCGTGCGGTCTCCACATTTTGAGGGCCTTCCCGGTGGAATGTTTCGACGAAATTTTTTCAGCATGTTCTTCATCAAGTCTTCTACATCCATACCAAATTTCAGGAAAAAAATCAACCGGGAAGACAGTCAAATGATTTTTGGAAGATAACTTCACCCTTTATATGTAACTAACACCTGCGCATGCTAACTCTAAAAATCACATGTAACAACTACTGCCCGAATGCCCAATTCACTCCCCCACACTTAAACTTTGGCATCGTCCTCGATGACCAAAAATGCACTATGCACAAGGGGGTAAAGAGGATAGGGTCACGCGTGCTCAACTTAACTCAAGTCAATTATTACAAACAGGCGATTATTATAGTCATAAAAAACTTCCCTAAGGCGTTGGTCGGTGCAGAACTAAACTGAGTCAAGTGATCCTCGGCACATCATCCCCAAAGCAAGACACTGAGCTGCAAAAACAAAACACAAACACAAAAACAAACCCAAAAAACACCCCGGTTTTTTTTTGGTTTTTCTCCCGGTGGTTTTCTGAAAGCAAACAAACAAACAAACAATAAATGCAGAATAAAACTGATGTGAGTTTGCAATATAGTGAAACTCTCTTTTTCATACCATCCCTCTTACTCGCAGATGCGACTGAGTATCGCAGTATGGTAGGTGCATTACAGTATTTAACTTTGACAAGACCTGATATTACTTATGCCGTGCATTTAGTCTCCCAGTTTATGCATGCTCCACGCACTACTCACCTCTTTGCTATCAAGAGAATTTTTCGATATTTGCATGGCACTATTGATCATGGTCTATAGCTCCAACCTATACCTACGGCCACGTGCATCATGGCGTATTCAGATGCTGATTGGGCTGGATGTCCTGACACTTCTCGTTCCACGACCGGTTATGCTGTTTTTCTGGGGCCCAATCTTGTATCTTGGAAGTCCAAAAAGCAGCCCACAGTCTCTAAATCCTCTACAGAAGCAGAGTATCGAGCAATTGCCTACACAGTAAAGGATACCCTCCATATTCGGTCCATCCTGTTTGAGCTCGGTTTTCCTGTTCACGCACCAGTTCGTTTATTCTGCGACAACATCTCTGCTTCTTACTTGACAGCAAATCCAGTTCAACATGCTCGGAGCAAGCACATTCAGATTGATTACCACTTTGTTCGTGAACGTGTAGCTCATGGTGATCTTGTAGTTAAATATGTGCCTACTAGTCTCCAGCTGGCAGATATATTTACTAAGAGTCTCTCTAGTCAGCAATTTCATTTTTAAAAGGACAACATGCGCGTTGTATCTCCCGCACAGTTTGAGGGGGTGTAATAGCCTAATATTAAATTAGGAATCCTATGTATCTTTGGAAACTCTTTTTAGTATAAATATATCTGTCAGGTACCCTATTGGGTAACCTTTCCCATTAATTCACAGTATAAGGGAAGGGTCGTAGGGAAATAGGGATAGAGAAGATTGGGTCCAGATTGAGGCTTCAAATTGAGGGTAGGGTTCTATGAGGAAGATGTGGATAGTAGAGGATTGGGGATAATCGGGGCGAGGTAAGAACGCAAGTGTTACAATGATAGAGAATGGGGGAGATGGGTGAGGAAGAAGACACCGATACGATACAGGGAGAAATAATTGGGGCTGGTAAATAGTTGGAAGGGTAAAATTGGTAATGCACCTAATAACACTTCCCATATAAAGAAATGGTACCGTCATTTTGGGACATCGCAAAAAGAAAATAAGGTACCTTCAATTGGGACAGAGGGAGTAATGAATTTGCTATTTAACTTTTAAAAAAAATTACTCAAAATTGTAAAAAAATATTTATGAAATCTTAAATTCAAGATTTGAATCTACTAAAAAAAGTTTTGGGCTTTATTGATAAAAAAAATCTAAGCTTAAAGATCTCCATCAATTAGATCTTCAGATTTTTTACATATGCAATATTGGTGTGATATGAAAGATCATAAAAATGATATGATTTTGATATTAAAAATGAAGCAGAAATAAAAAAGTTATAACACTTATAAAAATAAGGGATTCTTTATCCCCCCTTTCTCCAAATGAGTTGGCCTAATTAAGGTAATAGCGGGTGATGGACCGTGTGAACTCAGGAAGAATTAAATACGAAGTACTCGTATTTGTTTTAATAGAACTGATAATACAATTTTTAGCAACCAATAACAGATTGACTTATCATCGATTTATAACTCAGATTTACTATATAAAACGATAGATATGTAACCATTCCTTATTATAATGATAAACGTAACAATTATAAATTATGTTTGAGCCTTTTTTATTTGATATGATCTGAATGTTTATGATCTCATCAGAATATCTCTGAATGTTTATGATGTAATATGAATGTTTCTGTTTTTCTTATATGAAATAATAAATTATATTTTTTTATATTTATATATGCAATATTGGTTTCATATGAAAGATAATAAAAAAATATTAATTTTGATATATTATTTGTAAAAATTGGAGATTAAATACAAAAGTTATACTCCGTATGCGTTTAAAGAAACAGAATACTTTTGCTCCAAATAAGTAGCAGCGATTATGTAGGAAGTAGGAACGTAGGGAGATGACCGTGAACTGGTGTCATAAACGAATTTGTATTACCCAATTAGATACAGACATATTGTTGGTTTTAAATTCAACTTTATTATTGATGCTACCATAGGCTAGAGTCATGGCCCAAATACGAAATTATAATAAAAGCCCGAGATCAGCCCTTAACGGGATTAATTCATAAACGGGATCAGTCCTTAATGGGATTAGCTGATAAACTGGATTACATTAATTAGTCGTTGGGCCTAATTAGGAACTAGACCCACGAAAGGAAGCCACAATCAGGTCGGGCTGGACAGCAGACCTCGAGCCTGAGCGGAGTTCTAGTGAAGTCGAATCTTCCTAGGGCTTATGTGGCAAACTATCATTCGTGCATAGTTATCTGACAACGGCGGGAATAACAGAAGAAGCATGGACCTGAGGAAAATAATCATTGCACAATATTCGAGACGCAACAGGGGTCTATTTCAATTAATAGCATTTAATGTATCAGTTTCCTACTAGGCTGCTAAAACACTAGTTCCTAAGGTATATAAATTATTTCATGTACTCATCCTATCAAGTGACCGAATTTCGGAATAATAATAATGTCTTATAATGCCTAAATTTCAACTACTCTCGTAAATATAACTCTCGTAGTTGGGTTAAACTTCATGAATTATGTAAAACAATAAATGGTGTAGTTTTAAGTTGTTGTCTGATTGTAACCGTCAATTGTTTGATTAATATAGTTTGGTGATTTTCTCTGAGATAAAAAAAATAGTGAATTTTATTTCTGTTGTTTTGGAAAACATAAACAGAAGCCAAATTTATTTTAAAAAACATTGATGCGGAATACCTGGTTGACTTTTCTACCAAATATAGCCATTTAATCGCTTGCCGGAAAGATAGCTCTCCCACGGTCCCACCAAACACAGCGAGTAAAAAAATTACGTATAAGTATAACCGCTTTTACAAAAAAAAGTAGATTCAATTCTAAAGAGAAAAGATAATAGAACTACTCCGTATAATTCCCAGCAGAAAAGAAAAACATTGTTTGAGAAAATTACATCATATACGAAGTATGACTTATGCAACTTGAGCTTAATTGGGTGTAAAGTGTAATTAATTAGTAAAGACGTACCGGTTATTCTCCGCCGGTTTTGAGAAAATTACATCATATATGAAGTAAAATGTGTTCCCAAATTACATAATTGTGTTCCCAAATTATGACTTTTGTATTATATATCTCCGTCTCACTTTATGTGTCTTATTTTGGTTTGACATAACTTTTAATAAGTTGATTGAAAAAGTAAAAATTATAGTTGATATTTGAATAATAAAGTAAAATGTTGTTGATCACATATTTCTTTTCATGAAATGTGACACTTATTTTAGAACAATCTAAAAAAGAAAGTAAAACAAGATAAAATGCGACAAAGGATGTGTTTTTATCCTAATATGATGCGACATAGCATGTATTCATATGATCATATCATAGGGACTTCTCTCTTTCTTATTTCGTTCCATATGTACCTAGTCATGTATTAAACAAGAATCGGTATAATGATACATTTGGGAATTGTCATGAGTTTTAGAGCGTCTTTTGGTGACATGTTTTTCGGCTTATCAACCTTATCAACCAACTTTTTATAAAAGACGAAACAGTTTTTTGCTCGTTGAATTGTGTGATAATCATACGAGTAATAAGTAAGGTTGGAGTAAAAACAATGTAACATTTTCTGTACTTAATTACTTAAAAATATTTTTAAAATAATTTTTTTCATAAATCAGCAGTCTCGATCACTCAATGAACTCCAGTGAGAACTTCAATTCATTAATTTGAGCAGAACCAATCTTTTCAATGCTATCAAACTGGCTCTTAGCTGTCTCTTTTTCCCTCCTTCAATTCCACCCGGTGGGGTTCTCGTATAAATATGGAGAGAAGTAGAGAAGGCTTCTTAAAATGAAAATGAGAGCATCTCAACAAATTGCAATATGGATGTCTTTTGCAAACGTGATCTTCGCTATCCCCATTATTGTAGTCGCCAGTTGGATGGCGGCCAGCAATTCTTGTCTGAGGACACTTGGATCCGGGTATTCCCTCTTATCGCGATTGGAGTCCTCATGCTCCTGTGTGGCTTTCTTAGCTGCGTGGCGTTCGGGTGTGATACGGATGAGTGTAAGGCCACTTACATGGTGGTAATGGGGATTTTATTGCTATTGATGTTTGCCTTTGTCATTTCCCTCGCGGTGTACTCCACATACTCAGGCTCCGCCGAGAAGGCGCCAGGTCGGGGTTACGCGGAATACCGTTTCCGTTCATTCTCTTCCTGGCTTCGCGGCAAGGTTAGCGATAAGAATGGGTGGACCGGAATCGCAACTTGCCTCGGTCTTTCCGAAGGCCCGTGCGGTGACTTGAAGCGAACATCCTTCTCCTCGTCTGAACAACTTTATGCCGCAAATCTCACCCCTTCGGAGGTACGTGTTATATATTGTTACATATCAAATTTAATAAATTTTCAGTTGTTCTTAGTCATTCTTACTTTATTCTTACTTATCGATCAGTTCAATATTAGCCACACAAACACACTTTGGACTATAATTATGCATTTTGTGTCATTTCCATATTTAGTCCTCGTCTTTCACTTTATCCATTTTTGGTAACTGACTATTGTTTTCTTGACCATTTTTCGGTCGATCTCTGGACATTTTTACTACTGGAAAAGGATTATGGGTCTGTTTGCAACAACTTCTGCTTTTAAAAAAGTGCTTTTTTTAATGAAATGGGGAGAAGTGATTAAATAAAAGTTGATAGTGTTTGAGAAAAAGTGATTTTGAAAAGTAAAAGTGGGTAGTGTTTGGTAAAATAAGTGCTTTTTGTGTAATAGAAAAAGTAAAATCACTTTTGACGCAGAAGTCGAGAAAAATAAAAGTTGTTGTGTTTGGGAAAATAAATGCTTTTTAAAGCCAAAAGCTGAGAAGTGCTTTTTTAGAAGCAGTTGCAAACCAACCCTATATATAATCAATAGTCTTTGTACTTTGTATATAGACATACACAAATAGACTCATCATTATTTTCTTCGTAAAACTAGTGTAATGCATGAGGCATGCCTCAATAGTAATAATACTTTAATGTGGATTACAATTTATGAGAAACATTAATAGAGATTATGAATTATACTCCCTTTGTCGCATAAAGAAGTTCTCGTTGTTGTTTACGAAGTTCGACCGAAGATAAAGCAACTTGATCCATGTTCACACTCAGATTATTTTTAGTAAATAAAATTTACATATTCAGAAACGTCATTAAAACCGCTACATGGTCTGATCAAGAAAATTTAAATTTGACAAAAATTTGATATATAAAGTAAAAAATTAAAAGTGATTTAAGTTGACCAATAGAATAGGGAATGTGAACTAGATTTCGGAAGGGAGGTAGTATATAATTAATAATTATGGACCAACAATTTAAATGGAATAAATGTCCCTCGATCGATAAAATAACCACAACCAGTTATATTTTTGTATTTGATAAATGATCTCTGTATTATACATAATATAATTTGTATTACTACGTTAGATGTTTTGAATTGGGCTTAAATTTATGGTCTACCTGTTCAGGTCTGATCTAGTTTGATAGATGTCTACAGAGTACTTTATACGATAGTATAAATTTTAGTATTGTCGAAGTTTAGTGTGATCTGATCTAATCTGATACTCTAATTTAATCTAGTCTGATGTAATATACAGTAACTTGTTTAAAAGCACAAAATTCAATTTTACGGAATACTCGTATATATTTTTATAGTGAACGAGTATCTTTACCCGTGCCGTGCACGGGATAAAGATATGTTATTAAACATATGTTATCTTTTCTTAAAAAAACATATCTTTTTTAAGCGAACCCTAACCCGAGGGGAGACGACCGCCTAGAGAGAGAAGTTCTCTCCTAGATAGAAGATAACATTGATTGATACTTGATAATTCGTATTCTTATTTATTCAGTATGCCTTATTTTTAACTACTTAGCTAAACATGTTCTTCATTAATCTATATTTACCAATTAAAAAGGCCAATTTTTTTAATAGCTCTCACTTACATCCAAATGAATGTGTTCTTTTCAACCATCTTTACCTAATATAAAGTTACTCAGTGCCTATTTTTATCTCTATTAGATTTAACATGTGGCTTACTATTTTTTCAAAACTAAATGCACATTTTCGGAGTTTACGGAATATTTATTTAAATGTGTGTAATCAATTTTTAAAAATATTAGCCCATCAGGATTTAGAATGCAGCAGTTTTGTGACATTTCGATTCACTACTAGAAAACTGGCTTATAATGACACTTTGTTAGTGACACTTTCTGCCCGAAAGTGTCACATATGTTCTTTCTCACATATAAGTGTCATGCTTTTCTGACATAATAATATCAACATTTTTTTCTGACATTAGACCCGTTTTTCTTTAATTTACTTGGACATTTTTACTTTATATTTTAACACTTCACTCTATTTTATCGTCAACTTCTCCCCCATCCTCAATCAGCTTTACTCATCCTCTTCCTTCGTATGAACCCTAGCCGCCGCACCCACTACAAATTTGAACTCTACCGTCCTCTTCAATTTGTTCGTTCATAGAAGCTCAGGCGTTTGTTCGTAGAAGCTTTACCCCTTCACGATCGAGCGACTATTTGACAGAGCCAGAGAGTTCCATTTCCCGTCCAAGTAGCGGTTTCCACCAATTTCCAGGTATGTGCTTTTTCCATCTACTCGTTCTTCATCCTTCGGAAACTTATTCAAAATTTTGTAGAGTGTTCATATGATTTAGGGTCTTTGCAGTAGAATTGCGATTTTATGGACCTTCAGGAGGGGATGTTGTTTCCGAGTCGTAATAGGTGGTAGCAATTATCGTTCTGCGCTGCCCAATTGATTTCCGAGTTGGTGCTTGGGAGCGACGGGAATCGGCGATTGGGGTGGAAGTGATGGCGTCGTCCCCTGTAGATGATGTTGCGCCAGCCATAGTCCGATTCCTCTATTTGGGGTTGATGGCGTTGACGACGCTGAACATTGTGCCTTCATTCCAGTAATGGGAGATCTTCACAGAGGTATTTTCCACAGAACACAACCGGATGGTCTCTCTAGCTCCGGATCTATGTTAGGATTGAAAGTAAAAAAATTGCTTTTCAAATCATTGACTCAATTGCTGTACGAATATTGAAACAAAGAGGGGTCATTCCTCTTCCACAATCATTAATCTTGAGGATGCTTTATGGTTTAGGGATTCAGATGTTTCTATCTCTGCTTTTTTTTCCTTCAAATTATGCAGATTTGTTCTTAATATGAGGGAACATCCTTTTTAAGAAGAAATGGTAATTTGGATAGTTTCTTTGATGGACAAGTCAGAGCACTGTATTGAAGATGTTCATCAATTTATAGAGGAGCTCATCTCATAAGCCATCCAATGCCTAAATTAAAAGTCCTTATGCAATTGTTTTAGAGAAATGAAAAAGAGATGTTCAAAGGTATTGGACTTTATAGACCTACTTTTATTTTCATTCAGTTTCATTTATAGTGTGTTTAACTATAGAGTACTTATTTATAGCTACAATTACATTTTATGTCAGAAGCTGTTGAAATTATATTCCATTGTATGTATGGCAGAAATAACCTTGAACAAAAATACATACACAAATTGAGTTTGAGCGATTGTTTTATTCTCTCATCCAACAACTTTTTGTTTCATTCTTTTAGGTAAAGTCTTTGCGTTGTTTGGTATTCTGGCTGACTTCTATCATCTTATTTTTCATCTAAATTTTTTACTTGCTATTTAGATTGTCAAAAGTGCAGCTGCTAGTTACTTGATCAAGATCTGCTGATTTCCCATTTCAAATGTGCTGATTTTTTAACCATAAATGTAAAATAGCAAGAATCTAAATATGAATAGAGGGAGTATCAATGTACCATACTCTTGTTTAAATCTAAAACTACTTTTATCTCTTACATAACATCAAAGCAGTTGCTGATGTTGCCAGATAAGTGGTTAAAAGTGCTGCTTTAGAGGTCTGCACTATTAGTTATCTTTCTGTGGTTTCACAAATTCGCATAATAGTTGGTTGTAACTAAGTGTTCCACTTCATATGACTTTAAAGGATTAAACGGAAAATAATAAAAAGTCTACAACTGTGGTTGCTTATAGAGCTACATTGGCAGTAGTTGACGTTGTTATTGTAGTGGAAATCACAAGGTTGGTTTCTATGTTGTTTTGTGATTGATTACAAGTCAAAGTTTTCAAGTTAATTTTCATGTTTAGAAGCTAAAGTTCAAGTTAATTTTCAAAATTGATGCTAAACTTGTAACAGTTGGAAGCTAAAGCTCGTGAGCTGAATTAGAAGCTAAATTTCAGAATCTGAAGTCAATTTACAAGTTCATTTTCAACTTGAATAAGACTGACCTTGTTGAGAAAGGGCAAGTCTCTACAGAGGAAGGAGAAGCTAAAGTTTGTGAGCTAAATGTCATGTAGTCAATGCTAATGAGTGAGCATCAAAGCCTTCTAAGGTATGCATTTGGTTCATTTTGTTGGGAGAAAAGTACTTCCTGTGTTAAGGTTTATTTTTATTTTATTGCAACACCAGGAGCAAGCTAGACTATCAGATCATCTTCTAGCTTGAACTCTGTAAACTTGGATTAACTAAGCTTAATATGACTAGAATAACCTTATTAGTGCTTTAAACTTTTCGATAACAATTATACATAGTGAAGGGTAAGAGTGGAAAATGATCAATGAGTGCTTTCTTGATATGTTAAAGCCACAATTAATTGCAGCATACTTACTTTTTAAAATGATGGCTAAAAGCGAATAAAGGGAGCACTTGTTTTCCATGAGCATGGTTGTAGTCTTAAATTCTGTCGCAGCATTTAGATTCTTTACAATTTTATAAAACCTAAATAAGACTTTACAGTAATATGATGTCCATGATATGTATTATAAATGATGAGAGTGGATGCGCAATACATCCATGATATGGGGGGTCTTAATATTGTCTACCTCAAGTTTCAGCACAGAAGATCAACTTTTAAAGAGCACCAATACATCTGTGATGGGGGTAGCAACTTTTAAAGAGCACCAATACTTATATTCATTAGTATATAACAGGCATACTCTGTTAATGAGTTGTTATTTCTTGTTCCAGTACTAAAAGGAAAGCAGGATCAAAAGACAGAATTTGAGGTTTTCAACTTCACTAGAGCTGGTGGAGTCGCCCTTTCCATGTATAACACTAATGGGGTTTGTTTATTTGCCTCTCTGTTTTCTTTATTGCTTGTTTTTAAGTGATTCCTATGGGATTTGAAATTTCAGTTTTGTGTCCATTTTACTGGATTATGCGGTATCCACTTTCTACTTTTATTTGAGTATATGCTTTTGAAACTTATGCTAATATTTATGAAATGCTTATACGTAGTAGTATATAGGCTAACATGGTGCCTATTTTTAGCAATTGGATGTATGAGATCAAATATTAAACTATGGGAACTAACAAGCAAAAAATGAACAGGTGATGGAGTAAGCTCTTAAAAAGAGTCTTTTGGTGTTCATCTACCATCAGAGGTTATTTTTTAGCAACAATAGTTTGGCGTTTTCACATATACATTATATTCATTTCATTGTAGCTATCTAATGTATCTTGGTTTTATTTCTTTTAGATATTGAAAAGCCACCAAGAAGTAGGAAGCACTAGTCTCATGTTGAAGATCAACCGATTTAGTCATAGGCGGAGCTTCTAGCAGTTGGAGGATCTCAAATTAGTTTATTATAGATTATAGATTTAGTTGAGTTTTTGTTGGAAGGTGTATGACATTTGAATTGTAAATGATAATTCTTTTTATTTTCAATAAAGTGCCTTTTGATTTTTCATACATTGTCATTTTTATTTTTCAGTAAAAATCTTATATTTCGTGTGTGTGTGTGTGTGTGTGTGTGTATATATATATATATATATATATATATATATATATATATATAAACATTTATATAAAATTAATATCATGTGATACCAATGTATCATAAATTTAATTGATACTAATGCGTCAAAATATAAAGTAATATTATTTTGTCATAATTTTTTGTGATACATTAATGTCAGAAATTAGTGACACTTTACCGGTGACACTAAATTTAGTGTCATAATTCCCGACCTTCTTTGACACTTTTCTAGTGTCAAAAAAACTTTCTGTGACACTTATTTAGTGTCACTATAGACCATTTTTCTAGTAGTGATTTTAATGAAGGCGATGGTCGTGTGCAACAATAGGTTGTATAACATGATTGGTAGCAGTTGATTCATTTTTCATTAGATTGGGTTATTGATGCTATTATGATCTTACTAAGTAAAATAGGGATTATTGGATGAACAAAGATTGCATACTTTAGACTTTTAGTAGGCAATTTTTAAATAGAGGGTTAAATGAATTAAATCTATTAAAAGGTTCTCACATCAAGTGGTAGCTAATAATTAAAACATAAACATGTCAAACTATTCAATGAAACATATAAATGTCCCATATTCAAATATAAAATATGATAGACCGTATCCATTTCATGAACAAATAGTATGTAGTACTATATTCAAGTTATATCTGTGAAAAAGGAATTATCCTTTATACATGTTCTAACTTATTTTTTTAACTCTTACAAACCACTTTTCATGTTAGGATATACTCCCTCCGTATCAAATTAATTGACCCGTATGCTTTTTCACATTGTTTAAGACAAATAAAAAATTACTTTCTTAAAATAGTACTTCCCCCGTCCCGAATATTTAAATATTTAACTTACCTAGAAAGGTATGCATGAAGTTTTATGGATAAAAACAGGTTTTTTTATGGTAGGATAAAAAGAGTATTGAAAAGTATTAAATGAAGAGTTGTTTTACTTGTTATATACTATAGTTAGATTCTGTTTGATAACCCTATATTTCGGCTTATCAGACTTATCAACCGACTTTTTCGCCAAACACGTGAATTATGATTTCACGTGCTCAATTATGTATTATTAAGAAAAATTAAAATTGAAGTTACTTTTCTGATTGTAATCAAATTACTATAAACGACCATTTTTAAAGTTATAATACTTTTTAAAAAACAGATATTTTTAAAGTGTTAAATTATTTTGATTATTATATATTCAATATTGGTGTCATTTGAAAGATAATAAAAAGTTATGAATTTTGATATATTTTTTATAATAGTTGGAATTCATATCTAAAAATTATAACACTTTAACAAAAACATAGGATTTTATCAATTACATTCCTATATGTCAGCAATTAAGAGAACCGTAATCAAGAAATACCGAGTAATACGGAGTACTACTTGCGTGTAGACTTTTAAATTTAGAAAGTGATTATTTAAAACAAGTGGAATTGACATGACATGTGACAAAACTTTCCTTAATTGTAACCTTGAAATGTATTATATATAGATATAGATATAGATACTGAATAGCCAGAGTCCATTCGGATTCGTTAATTAATGGTAGGAGATAGTAATATCGTTTCCTTAATTGTAACCTTGAAATGTATTATATATAGATATAGATACTGAATAGCCAGAGTCCATTCGGATTCGTTAATTAATGGTAGGAGATAGTAATATCGTTTAATTACATTGAGTTTAAAGATTTCTTCAACCAATTTTGGAGCAGATTGCGTAGAAGCTTATTCCTTTATTTAAAAAATGTAAGATTTGATGTTTTTATTGTATTAATTTGATTGGACTTGAATTCTAATCAGATTGGAATGTAGTAGATTTGATGTTTTTGTTTTATTACCTTAGAGCATCTCCAATGCTAAAATGTGTACGGTGCACATGTGGCATGAGTGATAGCCACATAAATATGAGCAAATAAATTATTTCTCTCCTTATTTGAATGATTTTATACAATTTTGGTAAGTTTTTCCCTGCAATGTCAACTGCAATGTCAACATTTAGACGGTCTCCTTGACATTGTGGAGAAAAACTTACTAAATCTGTATAAAATCATTAAAATAAAGAGAGAAAGAATTTATTTACTAATATTTATGTGGTCATCTCTCATGCCACGTGTGCACCGTGCACATTATACCATTGGAGATGCTCTTATCGGTCTCAAAGTGCTTTTGAAATTTACTTTTGTTGGTTGGCACAATTTCATTAATACTCCGTATCTAACTTTGATTGTTAAAATTTTAAATACTCGAAATGAAATTGTAGCACAGATTATACCAACAAAAATTTAAATGCTCAAAGTTATAGTAACTTTATCCGTCTCTAACACACATGATATTACGCACATGATATTTAGCCCTAATTAAATCATGAAATAATTATATACGAAGTATATTTTTATGGAACTAATGTTTCACTCCTCCGGGCGGCCTCTTGAATTTTATGCAGTCAGGATGTTGTATTCCTCCACAAAGTTGTAATTTCACTTTTATGAGTCCATCATGGCCAACATCTTGGACAAAGATCAACAATCAAACAGTGGCTCTCGACACTGATTGTGCCATATTTGACAATAACCAAAGCAAACTTTGCTTGGATTGCCAGTCTTGCAAAGCAGGAGTACTAGTTGGCGTCAGGAAGAAACTGAAAAATACATTTATTGTTCTCACTGTTTTCTTTATGTTAGAGATTATGGTTTATTTTACCATTTGTTATAGCCAATATTCTCAAAGGCATTAGGGGGTCTAGTCATGCGCTAGCCTATGTCTAGCGCCTAGGCAGGAACTACTCGGAGATATATAAATTATATTTGCATAAGTATGATAAGTAATATTGTATTTGTGTGTGTCTATATCATATATAAACACACATTAACATCCAATGTATGAAAGACAAGTCGTCACATTTAATAATATATTACAACTAATAACTTAATTTCATTATGTAATACGTATTAAATTATACTCTCTCCATAAAGGTTCATCTCGAGCCCTGGTTTAATGGAGGATGGTGATCTCAATAATGGAATGACTTGTCTTTGAGTGTAGAAAAAATATGACATTTGAGTTGAGATGATAATTTCTTTGTTGGTTTGCCTTTAATAAGCGCTTAATTTGACGTCATAGGCAAGACGAGTGTACCTCTTTAAGGAGAGGATGGATGGCTATCAACACTTCAAAAACATCATTGTTCTCATAGTGCAACCCGTGTAGCTTCATCTACACTCGGGACGAACATTTTAAGGATTCCATTCTTCATCTCCGCCTTAACATCTTGAGCCATATAGGCTTCCGAGTGAATCGTAATATAACCCTCATAATTCCTCCCGGACTCTTCTCCTTCCAATTCGATTTCCCCTTTTCCGGAAAAGTACACCGTGTAGTAGTTCTCCCCCCCACACCTTGAACCCGTCCGCCGCGACGCCCGGCATAGTCACTCGCACCACCGCCCCTTCCTTCGTTTTATCCAATTCAACCACGCTACCTGGCCCGCCCATCTGGAATGGATTCACCACCTTGAATCTCTCTTGCTTTCCGTAACGCATAACTGAAACAAGCAAAACAAATTTATCAGAATCTGATGGGAAATATTTGTTTTGAATGGATGGGAAGAATACGATCGAGGACTACGTGGAGGACATTGGGGACCGGTGACGGAGGAAGAAAACAGGCGATTAGCGATTGAAGAGGCTACAGCGGTGGGATGAGTATTGTGCCGGAGGAATTTGGTGAAGACGGTTGATGCTGCCGCAACATTTTTCAGAGTTATCGCTGAACGAGGCATTTCGGTTTTAACAAAGAGGTGGAAACGTGGTAGAGGCAAGAGCCAGAGCTATAGAGCATTGGTGATGAGACCATCTCCAATGCAAGGGTGTGGTCTCTTACACACCCTTACACATGGGTCCCATTTTTATCTCACAAATTTTATGTGTAGGACCCACATATTTCCCAATTTATTTTCATTTTTATTTTTTTATATCACTTTTAACCCACTTTTCATCAACTTTTCCTCTTCGAATCCCGTGTAAGATCCATATATGGACCTTGTCATAGACCTTGATCCATTTTTACCTCTATCTCTCTCCTCTTTTTCATTTTTCCCTACACACCACTTCATCCCAATATTTATTATATCTCTATCTCTCTCCTATGCCACATCAGATGCAATGCACCCTCCCATTGGAGATGCTCTGAGAGGGCAAAGTCATGACCGGGGTGTATTTCAAATGTGGGCCTAATTTAGAAAAATTAGGGAGAAGTGGGGTCTATTTAAACCGACAAACGCATATAGAGTTATATACTTATATTATAAATATTAAAAATTATGGGAGTGTATTTATAAGTATTAAAAGTTATAGGGATGAATTTATAAATATTAAAAATATATTTTTTTTAAAAAAATATACATATACTATCCTCTAACGTCTATCCATTCTTGGCATTGAATCATTTTACATTTTCAAGATACATTAGTGATAGGATGATGAGTAAATTAGAGATGAGTGAATTAGGAATAGGCCCACTAGTTGTGCTCCACATAAAAGCAAGGTACAAATTATTTTTAACTTTTCATTTTATAAGAACTTTATTATGTAAAATTTGGGTGTTTTTTTAAGTTGATACATGTTTCCGTCAGGATACGAGTATCCGAAATTTTAAAATAATTACTAAAAAGGGAAAATTTAAAAAATTGCATATATGGCCCGAGAATGTACAGTACGAGTATCCTAGACTATCAGATTTTTTTTAATAAAAAAGCATTTTATTGAGAATGGAATAATTTACCAGTGATGAAGATAAAAGAGTAAAAGCAGGAAAAGAAGAACACTCATGAAGTAAGTAGCATTGCGGTTCGGCCCAGAGGTGGGCCTAAGGAATATTTTCAGTCGGTCCAAAAGCTCTGATCGAACATAATACGGCCAACACACGATCATCCTAGACTATCATATACAGGAACGTTTCCGATAAATCGATACGGTGCCCTAGTGAAGTATTCATACTTCATAGCTCCAATGCAATTAAGAGCATCTTCAATACAAAAATGTGAATAGTGCATACGTGGTATGAAAGATCGTTATTCAAACAATAAATAGAATATTTCTTTCCTTATTTGAACAATCTTTTTTTTTTAATCTGGTATGCAACCAAAAGATCCCATAGGGATGGTTTGGGGTATGGGCCAGGGAACTCCCTACCTGCTTATTAAAAAATAAAAAGTATGATACAAAGAGTAGGAGAACCAGACAAAAGTCTACTCAAATTAAAATACATAAGGGTAACTAATATCATCAAATTTAAGAATACCCGTAAAATGATTTAAATGATGGTCGTGGGTATTTACAGAAGTGTTCCTATAAACTAGAAACTTATCAGCGCAATTGATCTGAAGATGAATGTGGGTAATCGACTAGCTATAATCCTTCAATTGTCTTCTGATTTCCTGTATTTGAGGCCAACATTTCCAGTGTTGAACTGACAAGCCCAAAATCCCTTCAGAAATATTTCTATTAATTATCAACTTCAGGAATAAAATTAGAAGTGTTTATTTTCTTGATGGTAATAATAGTGTCAATGATAGCTTTGTAAGAGGTAGTGTGGTTGTGACTAGTCCGACCAATGTAGGTCAATGCCCAATGTAAGCTCCTGAACAATCCCGAATGAGCTTAAGGTTTGGGTCAGCTAGTTAATTGGACTTAACTAGTGGATAGCGAGTGAGCTTTGTCCTTGGTATTTGCACATGACTTATACATTTTTTATAGTTAGGTTGTCCGCAACGTTAAAGGTGAAAAGCTAGTTTTAATCACCCCCCCCCCCCCAAGAGGCAAGAGTGCCAAAGTGGATTGTGGGCACCCCTGGGCACCCTTCGTGAGAGAATTTTCTTGGCTATTCACTGAAGAGGAGAAGAACGTACCGGTAGAGTCCTGGCGGCATGTTACACAAAAAAAGTGGGACAACAGATTGGATTTATATCGATTAAAGTTTACTCATATCCATCCACAAATATGCATACTTCACTAATTCGTCCATTATCTGTTAAAAATTACATTCACATTCAACTGAACCATCATGTCCAGGTTAATAGGGTGAATTGGGTAGTTAACGGATGAACATAAATGGTGAAACTTCACAGAAAAAATAAACAAATTTAAGAGAAAAATCATCACAATTAAAAACAAAAACTTAAGAAGTCATTAAATATAATAATAAAAATATTTGAACGATTGAGCATGTAACAATCATTAATCCACTAGATCAATGTCTCACTCGTAGTAAGTAGGAATCTAATTTCCAAATAAGATAAATTTGGAATATATATATATATATATATATATATATATATATTAAATGTAATATTATATAGATAATATATTAATATAGAAATGAGAGTGGGTGGGTGGAGCGGGTGATGGGTTTTTGGGTTTTTCATCCATACATTTTGGGATTTTCGTTCACTTAATGAGTTCAAGTTGATCGGATATTCTAGATTCAGGTAATATTATATATTATGAGCACTAATAAAAATAATCATTCCATTTTAAAATATTTCACTAATTTACATTCCTTGTTAAAAATATAGACTCGGCCTCCAAGTGCTCGGTGAGCCCATGTATCGGAATTTCTTTCATGAATTCATAGAACTCAGTGGTAAAATTGAGTGAATTATCTCTTGGGTAAGCATGAAATTGAGGCATAGCATGAAAAATAGATATTCTTCATTTCATAATCTCATGCCGCCTCGCTTAGAACAATGCAAGATGAGCTGGCGGCAACAACGGGGCTTTTGCTCTCGTTTAGTGTGGGTATCATCTTTGTCCTTTGGGTGTTTTTGAGGTCAAGAGTTTAAACCAAGAGTTTCAAGGTTCTAAGATCTTTGACTTCTCAAAAGCATGCAAACACAAAGATTTTCTATCAAACTAAACTAAATAGAAGAATTTGTGAAAACCAAGAGAATATGGTTTTGATTGTGTTTTAACTTTATAAAGACAAGTCGTCTCCTCGACAATGGCGCTGAGAATTTGATCGGGCTAAGCTTGCAAGTATTCAAGGGTCATATGTAAAACAATTTGGTAAAATACTGGGTCAAATTCACATGGGAATGATATTCTATAAAGGTCGGCTTTGAGGATTAAAATAGATTTATTTATTACACTGATAGAAGTATGTAAATAATATCAAGGAGAAGATAATTCGGACTAGCGTATGCAGATAATTCACGCCGGATTCGTCAGAAGTGACAAACGGACGAACTAGACTAATTTTTTATTAGTTTAAATAGCACGAGTTGTAGACACACACATGTTCTTATTCATAAATACACGGATTCATATGCAGTTATGTGCAACATACTCATAATTATCAACATACACATGTTCATACTCATGTTCTTAGTATAGTGATTATATTCCATCCATATGCTTAGTGATTAATGTATCCCTTACATGTTTAGTGCCTTAGTGTTCTAAATTGGATGATCAATATTGAAAGTTAATTGATTGTTGATTGTTGATTGTTGAAGTCATTGACCACTTGAAGGGTGGAGGCAGGGGCAGTTAGGTTGCTTGAGAGTTGATCATGAATAATGTGCATATATTTTGTATCGTCTCTATGTCTGATTATTTCTAGAATGTGCAGAGACTTAAATAATTAAGTGACATTGTTTATTTCTCTTGACCTCTTAGTATGTTAACTCTTGCTTGCAAGCGGAAGAAATCTTCCAAATTGAGATAAATTCCTATTGTGTTTACAAGTGTACAAGAAATGATGTGAATTATTTGCAGCAGCCTTCCTGCTTTGCACGGGAAAAGGGGGTTCACAGGAAGGAGCTTGTTGACCAGCTCAATGTTTGTCCTAAAAATATTTTAGGAGCAATTGAATCTGTGGAAGTAGAAGGGCTGCAGGTTTACTCTACAATAGATGGTCATTATTTCAAGTCCACCGGTAATGGCTGAGAAAGAGTGTCTTCTCCAATGTTTGTGATTCAGACAATAAGGCCCTTTCGTTAGATTGGTATTTGTTACTTGATGTGTGAAGAGGCTTTCTCCCATATTTGGATAGTGAATGTCATGAAATCATGTAATTTTGGTGAAAATGGATGAGAATTATGGATGTGTAGAAAATGGTGTAATACTATTTCTTATTTTTCCTCAATAATAATGAGTTTGGGAAGATTGATCCATCACGCAACGAATATTTCATTGTATGGTAGCTAAATTAATAGATGTGAATGGAAATGGTGGAGAAACTAGAAAAGAGAGATGAAGAAGTGAGGTATGTGAAGAAGGGGAGAAGAGGCGTATGAGGAAGGGTAAGAAAAGAGAGTGAAAAAGGAGTTGAGTGGAAAGGGATAATATTGAGGAACTGGAAGATGAAAACTTCTCTGTGAAAATATGGAATTGGAGGAGGTGTGACGTTGCAGAAGAAGAAAGAAAAGAAAACACAAGGGGGGGGGGGGGGGGGGGGGGAGAAGGTGGAGGCGGTGAAGCGTAGTAAAAGGCAGAAAGTGAGGTAAATGGGTTGGGAAAAAAGCTTTTATAACGTGTACATGAACGTGTAAAACGCCGTGTACACAACGCATTTCTCTTAATTGTTTTATTATAGAATTTCTTATACATAGTATCAAGGAGAAGATAATTCAGACTAGCGTATGCAGTTAATTCATGCCGGATTCGTCATAAATGACAAAACGGACGAACTAGACTAATTTTTTATTAGTTTAAATAGCACGAGTTGTAGACACACACATGTTCTTATTCATAAATACACGGATTCATACGCAGTTATGTGCAACATACTCATAATTATCAATATCTCATTGTTTCTTCAATTCTTGCATGTTACTTTAACTATTTGTCTATATTCGTATATACAAATCATATTTACATAGTTTCTTAAACAAAGTTCTTTCTTACACGAAAAGTAAGAATTATTCTTGATTCTAATGTAAGAAAATATAGAAGAATGAATCTAGAGTTCTAGAGTCTAGACCATGAGTAGAGTGGGGCTTCCGAGTGAAATTTTTTTTTTTAAAAAAAAATGTGACCCTGGTCCCCAAACCACCACACATACTCATAGATATTTCACCCTTGGGATCTCAAATTGTTGGACAGCCGAACTTGCACTTTAATTCTTGAACTTGGTAGTTAGTTTACGAGTGCTATTAAAAGTCTAGCTTGTAGTTTTAAGTTGTACTTGTATGTTGAACTTGATGAAATATGAACATTCTTTCATATAACTACTACGTATTTTGTATTAAAGCCTTTTCCATTAGAGACTTCTTCCCTAGGTCTTTGGCTTAATGCTTCGACAAATGTTTCATAAACTAGTGCAACACAATTTAGTGATATGCAATACGGATGTCTAGGTGACAGAAAAATGTCTACAGAATACAAATGTGCACTTCAAGAGTTCAAGTTTAATGTTGTTGAGTCCAAATGTTCGATGATTGAAAATCTTTTCCGCAAAATGGATCAAGTCTCTACCAAGTCTTGTGTCGAATCACAACTCTCAGGTTTCCCCTTTGTAGAAGAAACTGGATTGGATCAAAGAGGAGCTTCTTGGACAGCTTGAGGGTTCTTATTAGGGTGGGTATAGCAGGTTTCGGTTTGATTCGCTTGGAATGGGTATATTTTTTTGTTTGATTTGGTTCGTTTTAGTTCTGTTTGATTTGGTTTGGATTTGTGATTTTTTTAATAACGTACTTATTGAATTTCTTTAGTTCGGTTCGATTTTCTTTTGATTTTTAACGGTTTCAGTTCAATTCAGTTTAATAAGGTTTGGAAGAAATACTATCAACTCAAACCAAATTGCATAATATCCGATCTCGGTTCAGTTTAGTTCAGTTTGGTGCAGTTCCATTTGTACCAATATGCCCACCCCTAGTTCTTAATTTCTTATGCCACTATATTGCAATTCCAATCTTGGTCACTCTCAGGTTTCAGTGGAAGATCCAAAACTTATAACAATGATAAAATTTTAAAGCTTTAATCTGCATTAAGGATCGATACATACAGAGTATTTGATTTCGGATATCATTATTCCCAATTTTCTAATCTGCTGTGATTTTTCCCCTGCGGAGAATCAAATAATTATCCGTGCTTTTGATTCATATGGAATTAATCAAGAGTACAGTTAAAGAGACGACCTTCAATTCTTTCACCACTAAATGCAAACAAATATCAACTCCTCAAATCCATCTCCAAAAGGGAGAAACTACCCAATTCAAACAAAATAAGAACGAAAAATTAAGTAAACCAAAACACCTGCGGGCTCTAAGCTTCATCAGCATCGCCCTCGCGTTTTTTGGGCTTCCGATAGGTCTCCTCCACCTGCTTGGCGACGAAGACGCCGGTTTGATAGAACTTGTTAATGTCGGGAAGGTTGTAATTCTGGGCCAAGTAAACTCCCAAAGCTGTCCCTAGAAGGAAATTGAAAGAGCTCCGTATGATTCCCATCTCATAAACGCCGCCGCAATCTTCGCTCTGTGATTCAATATTTTAGTTCTTTCTATGCTCTAACCTAAGGCGTAAGGAACTCGAAATTAGTGGAAGGAAATCGAGGAATATTTGAAAACTTTGATTACTGTTTTGACAGAGGCAGCTGACTCCTTCATCAAGCCACCAAATTCAGTGAGGGCCACTACGATGGGTGCGAGTCCATTCCCATAGTAATTGGGCTAATTTTCAAGGGTTCAAGTGTCGATTTTTGTAATTAAATAAAAGAAGGGTAACTTTTTCAAAAAAAAAAAAAAGGGGTAACCAAATTGGAATTAAGGTCAAAACTAGTTATTCTACTCATGCGTTGCACGGGACTACGGGAGTGAAGTATATACCTATACAAATATATATACGTAATTATATAAAAGTTATAAAAATTTTATATTGATCGATTAACTGAAAATGTTAAATATAATCTAAAATGTAATGATATTGTAATAGCAAGCTATGAAATAAATGTTAACAATTAATTGCGAAATATCATATAATGACAATATAAGTCCATGAAACTAAAAATTATGTTATTATTATAAGTTTCTTTCTATACAACATATAACATAAACTTGATTGATTATTCATATTTATCACAAATCACGAACTTCAATTCAGATTATAACTTATTACTCTTGCAGACCACCACACACAATTGATCACGGGGCAGTAAATTAAGTGTCATTTCATAATTAACCATCAATGAATGGGGGTGTCCCCACTTGGAGGATTTTAATGGAGTTCAGAATTCCGTCAGAATTCAGGTGTCCCCAATTTGGATTTCTGTGGAATTCCGTCATAAAGGAATTCCGTCAGATTAACCATCCCGTTGATTTCTGTAGTTACTTATTTGGATGGATTTTAATGGATTTTGATAGATTTCTATATTCAAAAACAATCCACCAAAATCTTGTAGACTCCAATGGAGGAGCCACTTGATTCAAAAGTGTTCATATGAACACCTAGAATCTGGAAAAATATGTTAGTATACCTATCTACTTTTATTTAATTATTATTTATCCTCTCTTCAAATTTTAATTAAAAAATATTTTGAACACCCAAAGCTCAAAATGCTGATCCGCCACTGGTAGACTCCCCTTGGATGTCAAAATCCATGATCTCTCTTAAAATCCATCAAAGTCATAATCGAGGACACCCCCGATAACTGTTTATGCTCAAATATTAGTGGAGGTCTCATCCAATGGTGTTAAAGTAAATATAGGCATAAGAAACTATTAACGGACATCTACTTCGTGCATCATTTGAACTTCAATAATATGATATTCAAATTTTATCAATCAAAAAATCATGTACATTCTATGTTTCTTATAATCATAACAGGCACAGTCACTTTCGTTTTTAACTCCTGACTTGACACACTGAAACATTTAATATTAATATTCTACACATGCAATGTAGTAATGTACATTGTGTAGGTGGTCACTATCTCAGTTAGATGAAGAAACTGAAAATAAGCTTAGATAGCTCTTTAACTCTGTATATATATCTCACCCAACATTAATCATCAACTTTATCAACCTCATCCATGATAGGATTTTTATATCTATTGTATTATTGGTTGATGATTCGAGACAACTTAAATTAGGTGTATCCACATGCAGACACGCGTACAAACAATGCAGACTCACATTTAGGGTGCAAGTCTATTAAAATATATCTATCTTAAATTCAAAACACAAAAACAATCAAAAGCTTTTGTGTTAAGAGTTACATGTATTGTTTAAAAGTAAAGTTCACTTATTAAAAAATTTTATGAAAAAGAAACTTTTATTAATTATTTTTATCATCATCCCTCTATTCTCTATCATTTTTAGTGTCATACCAAGTGAAGTGTTTCAAACTCATTCTTACTTTGAATTCAACATCAACAACATAACTCTTTTCCTTAACATGTATGACTTTGATCTCAAATATCAGGCTGATTCCGGTTCTACGGGGAATTCATTTACAAATCAAGTGCAAAATTAGAGAAGATAAAAATGAGAGTATATTCACAAAAGCACAAAAAGTGGTTGTGGTTGTTTAAAAATATTAGTGGTTCAATCAGTTTCAATATGTTGTGCATTTAGGTCTAATATTATTCTAAAATCTACACATAGAATAACCAAAGCTAATTCTATCATCACAATACGATAAAAGAAAAGGATAACTGGTCTTACGACTGCGCACCTTTATCATTTGTGAAAAAAAAGACACATCACACATGCCATACATTATGTTATTATAGCATGAGCTTAGAAGAAGAATAAAAACATCGTCATTTGGAAAAGTAAAGCGACATTTATTTTTTCACAATTGAATGTTTTTAGTATTCATATGAACACCCTTGAACAATAGTGACTTGAGCATTTTTTCGGTCTGACCTCACATATGAGGAGCTCTAAAATCAGAATACACTAATGAATATACTCTTGTGCTTAACTCATTCGATCAAATGGTATGATATCAGAGGATCCACACATCCACACTGGTACATTTACAGTCTAGATCAACACTTCATGTTTTCTTGTGGTACAACTTATCACCTCACCCAATATAATCCCAACCTTGATTTGCATCGAGCTTATCTCACAATGAAATCTACAATCATAGTTGTTTCACATATTACGATTAGTTAGCTTACTACTTAAGTAGCTAGCCTCTTTTTTCACACATGGAGGATAGCAACACAACAAATGAATAACACACTTAATAATTTAAGTTGTAGGTAAAAAAGAAGCATATTGCAATTATTATAAGCAAGTGTTGAAAGATTATTTGATACTATGCAACATGCATATGATAAAAAAAAGGTAACTTTGGATTATTTTAATGTTGAAAAATAATAATCAAATTATTAATGGGTATTATATGACTAAAAACCCAATATCTATTGCAATTCATTAATTTAAATTTATGCTCATTTAATTATATAATCAAAATCATACATTTTGACTAAGTTGTTAATTAGGAAGAATAATATTAATATCATGTATAATGTTAATTATTTTTTGTAATCGTGAAACAGGCCACTAAAAATGTGATAGGGGATAGGTCCACTCTAAAAGAAGATTGCAAGATAAATAGGGGAGCTAATGTTGGTGATTTTAGTGTCCCCGGCCGTTTTGTGTAATTGGAAATGACATGAGTGCCAATGAGAATTAGAACTATGATCTAATACAAGTTAGTAGGTGTGGAGTGCACACTTGTATATAAGAACTAGTTTAATTCCAAAGTGTCTACGTTAGTGGAACTCGAGATAGAACTCGAGGTATAACTTTCAATAGACCAGCTCTGTGGTTCTAGACCGAGTTCTAGAACGGTTAGACAGTTTCCAGTGGTTTCCCAAAAACTGTTGCAGTTATTCTTAAACATGTTGCAACTGCCTAGGACGGTGAATATGGATATATATCACCATATTTCGTACAATGGAGATAGAGGAAGAAGATCCAACATATCTTCATCATTTTGGCACTCAAATTAAAGATAACAATCCATATACTCGACTAGTTTGGCTCTACTTCTTGTGCCTAAGTTCTAGAGTGTCCTTAAGTATTATCCTAGATTGAATTTCTTGTAACCCAGGCATAGGGGAGAAATATCAATTCGGAAAGTGAACTTACACGATCCTTAAGATATCCAAGTACTCAAATTATCACCCCCTACGTGAGACCCCAACAGCTAAACCGAGGCCTAATGCCAACCCTTAAAGGACATGCTCTTCTCGAATATAAAATCCAAACAAAAAGAGTTAATCCTAATCATAAGGCATAACTAAATGCCTAGATTTAAAACTAGGGGCGGGCAAGAATCCCGGTCCCGTTGTCGCATTCCGGTATATCCCGAAACCGTACTGGTGTTGTCCCGTTCCGTTTGGGTCTCATTGATTTTGTCCCGTACCGGTTTAAAACGAGACGGGACCGGGACATTGGAAGGTTATCCCGAACCGTCCCGTTGTCCCGTTTGTAATAACTATATAGATTTTGTAGCATGTGACTAGTTTGTAATGTCAATTCAAAAAGAACATGTTTTTAGTTTTTCAAGCCTAATTTTTAAATTAAAAATAATACCTAACATAAATATTTACTAACATAGGTTTTTATCTCACTTTACATATCTACATATGAGTATCTCACAACTAGAACGCATGATTTTGAATTAACTAATTCATTTTTGCTTTGTTTTAAATTTAAATCTCAAATTTTGCTAAACCTAACTAAAATCTGATACGTAGTAGCTTTTAGCTTGTGATGAACATCAATTAATTTTTAAAATGTT